>JABUQX010086429.1:0-20377 GCA_015478945.1 Trachelipus rathkii
TTTTTAATAATAAATAAGGTCTGTTTTCTGTTTAAGTTTGGGTTCCAAACTGGTAATGGGAAGGTAAGGTAATGTGGGCGGAGTTAAAAGAAGAACGGAAACCAACTAGTCAGGCAAAAGAAAGGTAAAGTAATCGGATGAAGTATGGTTTGATAGAGTAGAGTGTTTATGAGCCATCTAAACTGAAGGACGTATAGGGGGAGGGAGAGGAAGAATGCGAAGAAGTAAGGGCTGGCATAAAGAAAAGGATAAAGGGTCTGAAGAGGATAAAACTCCCGCTTAGACGGTAAGCACTATATCTAAGTTTAAACATGTAGACTAAAATTTGGATGAAATGAGAAAAGTTCTCTGTAATTTAACAATAGTGCATAGTTTTATGGGAATAGAACTTGGGAGCTGAAGCTGTAAAATGGATTTGTGTGGGAAAGGATTTACGCTGCCGCGTGACGGTGTGAGCTTGAGAAATATAACTGCATATCTTCTTCACACTCTTCAGTACAAAATTGTGAAGCCAGGATTAATCACTAAACGGATCCTGTTTTAGGTTTTCGTTGGAAATACTTAATTAATGGTTTCTTTATGCCGAAAGTCGTTGAGACCGAACAAGAAGGTTTCGATTGTTGAGTGATGACCGGGCGAAGGTTTGATGCCTAATCCTCGTTATTTGGATGCCTCTTAAGTACGAACATTCATGGCTGACGGAACTTGATATAGGAGTTCAACAAGGTATGAATTCACACGGAGAGTAGTAGTTATACGAAATTCGCGTTGTAGAGGTCCTTGTTGTTTGTCATGAATAAACTCTTAACTTAATTGAAGAAATATTTCATGAAAGTGATTTTGTGAGTATTACAGTTTTGAACAGTGTTTAATTATAATGCAAAAATTTAAACTCAATTAGCTTGGTATTTTGAAATTTAATCAGTGACTATTGATTTATGAAGTCGCTGTTTATGGAAAGCTGCCTAAGCTTCATCTTTCGATTGCTTTACTGGATTTTTCGTTAGCTAGGGTTGTATGATATAATTTCGTATAATAGGTTTTAGTAATTATACGATATTGGTGGAGAAAGAATTGTAGAAAATTTCGCGATTGTGATCTTTTCTCGATTTTACGTCATTCTGTTAGTTAGGTTGTAAATAATGATGTTAGGTTATGGAATTGATGATTTATTCTTATTTAATATTGTGAATTAATTGATAATGCAGTGAAAAGGTGGTTTGTTGTTCTTTCCCCTCTCTCATTTGCAAATGATAAAGTTCGCATGTTGTGTTCCAGGAAGGTTACTAAATAGGTTATTGGGATCATCTTCGAGATCGCGATAACAATAAATATATATATATATATTAATATATAATATATAAATATATATATTACATTATATAATATATAAATACTATTATATATACCCTAATATATATATAATGATTATAGTTATATCAGGCTTCGTGTTCAAGTACATAAGTCTTGACTGTACTTGGACTTATAGTACTGTTTTTGGAGTACTTGTACTTGCAGTTCTTTCCGTGAAGAAACCCAGTGTACTTGTCTGTACTGTGTACTGAGGCCTTTTGTTCCTGGTTACTTGTGCTTCGGTACTTGTGCAAGTAATTTGGCGTGATGTTACTTGCTAAAGATCTTTTAAAAAGGAAAATAAAATTTGTCCTTACGTTATTGAATTATTATTCTTAGTTATTTATTATATCAGAAATAATTTCCATTTGATGAAATGTTTAAATATCTGTTATAATTAGTATATATATTATATATAATTATATTATTATGTATCTATATTATTATTATATAGATTAATATATACTATATAGATATATATATATATACTATATATATATATATATATATATATATTTATATAATACATCATCCATGCATTATCATCATCATCAGACCTTTTTCCCCAATTAGACTGGTGGGGTAAGGTGAGTAACTCATGACTTCGGAAAACCATGAAAAGTAGTAGAAGAATATGACACAAGTGGAAAAGAAAGCCTAGCCTTACCGCCTCCTTTATACATATTAGTGAGAACTTGTCTCGCAGTCAGAGAAATCCACTCCAGAGCTTCACGGGCCGCGACGGAACTCACTTGGCATTTGTCAATGTAGGGTTCACCACTTGGCCCAGGTGGGCCACAAACGCATGACACCCTCGATCAACCTCGCCACGTTACCTATTATTCACGGTTTTCTCTCGCCCTGCAAACTTCACGATTTTTCACTCCTCCAGACATTCTTCTGCTGATAAATCCGACTTTTCTTCGGTCTCTCAGCGCCAGTTGATTTCCAAGCATTCTCACCACTATACATTCCCGTTAACGCAATTCCGAGCTATCATCAGTGCCTTTCGACATGAACCAATGTACCATCAACGTACTCCATGTTATTCTCGGTCATTTATCGCGGATTGTTTTCACACAGTACAAGCTCTGTAATACGCTTCATCCCATTTATCAAGTTGCTCTCATCGCGTGTAACCGTGGCGGTTTCGGCGCTTAGGTGGTAGGTGGGTCGCATGTCGGAACCAGCATGTTTGTTTGTTAGTGTTTTGAGGATCGGTGTAGTGCTTTCTTGGTTAGAATGTTGGGGCGTCGCGATGGCGTGCTCGTCACTAGACGTTATTTGGTATTTTGTGTCATTAACACAGGTAATCAACATACCCTCACGCAAGACCGTAGCGCACTCAAGATCTTAGTCTCTTAAATCCACCAAAAATTTTAATTGCACCAGCAACCTTTCCTTCGAATTTACACAACTTTCTTTACTACAACTGCGGCATATCCGTTCCTTTTCGTCCTCCATATATATCCTAATATATTATAACTCAGTTCAGCTGTTCCACGCTCACCATTCAGCATAATTGACACCGAGAACTGTCTCACATTCACACCATAGACTCTACTGCCTTATCTACGTTTCTTCATAACCCTCTTTGTGCGACATCCTCTGCCAATCTTGCTCTACCGAATTCTCATCAAACTCTCATCAGAGTCACCGCACAATAACATTGATTAGTTAATTTTATATCTGTATTTATATAATATAATATATATATATATAATAGAATATATATATATATATTATATATATTATATTATATATATATAATATACTATATATAAGCTATATATATTATGTCGATGACTGGTGTATGATTGATTTGAATTGTCTAACAAGCGGTCCTGTGGAGTTGGATATGTTCGAGGGATAGGAGGAAGCAATATTGAGCGATGACCTTTATATAGGACGGGTAAAGGGATACAGGTACACTGTAAGTATTATACGTGGTAGGTAGTTATGTGAGTGTATGTATGGGAAGGCGTATGTGGTAATTTTTGGGTCCCCCCCCGAAAAAAGAAAAAAAATAGGGGTGGGGCCCCGGTTCCCGGGAAATGGGGGAAGAAAAACCCCTGAGGAACTGATTTGGGGAGAGATCAAAGTGGCGTTTAGAAGTGGTTGAGATTGTGTGAATCAAATCTCGAACATTGAAACAACTGCCATTGGGTAAGAGGAGGAAAAGAATAATAAGTGATTTAGATTTGATGGATTTGCAACAGAGTATAAGATTGAATATGGCAGGTGACCCCAGGTGTTATTGATATAGTGGTTGGCTGGTAAGGCCTCTGATAGAATCGAAAATAGTAGGTACGAACTGGTAAGCGTGTGTAAAAATATATAGAGTCGAAAGTGATTGGTTTATATTATAGGCGGATTTGAACAGGGGATGTGCTATGTCCTTGGCATCAATCTGGGAAGGTGGATGAAGTTATGATATAATTTAGAGTGGGGGTGACAAGGGATGGTGTTTAAAATGATGGAGGAATAGATTTGGCCATGAAGTGGAGGGTTCCCCTACCTATTATATGAGGATGATTTGCGTTTGTGTGGCGAATCTGAAGAGAGTTTGCGAGGACTGGTAGAGAGATTTGGTCGGGGTGTGTTAAAGGAGGGTTTGAAAGTAAAACAGTTAGATAAGAGTAAGGGTAGGTGTGTGAGGAGGAAAGGTCTCTGGTGTGATAGTTAGTGTTGTATGGTGAGCAGTCAGGAAAGACGTGTCTGTAATTTAAATATTAGAAAAAATATTACTGTGGTTGAAATGAAAAGGGAGCGGAATGATGCGAGTGTAGTAGGAATAATTTAAGCTGGCACTCTGAGGTGGCTGTGTGCATGTTAAATCGTGGTGATGTAATGGACTATAGTTATTGAGTGCGTATGGGTTTAACATGAGGGTATGGTGTTACCCGTGTTAATCTATAGTAGTTGGACTATGGTCTGGATGAAGAGGTGTAAGGATTCAATTGAACAATGGTTGTTTTGATGGACAATCTTAGTGGGCGTGTTAGGTGTGAGAGAAGAATGATAAATATGAGGAATGACGTATTAGAGAGTTGTTTGGTGTGGAGAAATGGGTAAATGAAGGAATAGAGTATGAGAACTTATCGTTTGAGATGGTTGTGGTCATGTGGAAAGGGAGGGATGATAGTCGGTCGGTGTGAAACCGTGGGATGTATAGGTGAGTGAGTGGTGTTGGGAAATCGACGGGGTGGAACCGAAGAAACGAGTGGAATGAGTCAGAAGGAATGCCTTGGGAAAGAGAAATGTGAGTTGGCATCAGGGCGAGGCAGCAAGGTGCATAACAGGGGTGAATGCGGGTTTTATGAGGAGGTGATGGGTTGTGCCCACTTGGGCCCAGTAATGAACCCCACTTGACGAGTATGTTCATAGTGAGGTCGCATCGCGGTTACCGTGAAGCTCCAGGGCTGGGATTTTTCTGACGGTGACGAATTTTCTTTTCTACGTACAATCATAGGAAAAATCTCTTTTTCCTGCTTCCTGTTGGAGATAAAAGTTATTTTTTCTACTTCCGGTCATAGATAAAAAGAATTTTTCTGCTTCTTATTGGAGATAAGATGGGTGATGTTGATGATGATGGGGAAAGGGGATGAATGATGATGATGATGATGATATATATATATTAATCATGTATATATTATAGTAGTAGTATATATTTATATATATAGTATGATATATATAATATAATAATATATATATATTATATATCTATAGATAAATATATATATATTCGTATCATTTATAATATCAATATATATATATATATATATATTATATATAGTATATTATATAATAGTATAGTATATTATATATATATATTAATATATTATATATATATATATATATCTACTAGTAATATATAGATATATAATAGTAATATTATTAATATGATAATAATATATATATTCTAATATATATAATATTATATATATTATATATATATATAATATATAGTACTATATATATAAGATATATTATATTATAATAGTATAATATATTATATAGTTGATGATTATCGAATAACCGCATACCGAAATGCGAAGCATACGCCATATTTTGAACAACAGCAATGCAACCGCAACCGTGCGGTTGCACTGGCTCCACACAACTTGCAAACCTGCAACCGCGGGTTGTTCATGCACGCCTATAACCGCAAATTGCGGTTGCAGGAAGTGTATTTTTTTAAAAATACTCTCATTTCTAAAAAATTTTATCTCACTTTATACCATATATAATTATATCTATATATATATTATACTAATATATTTATGTATATATAATATATAATAATATAATATATATATATATATATATAATATTATATAGTACGATTATGT
This sequence comes from Trachelipus rathkii, assembly GCA_015478945.1. Taxonomy (NCBI): domain Eukaryota; kingdom Metazoa; phylum Arthropoda; class Malacostraca; order Isopoda; family Trachelipodidae; genus Trachelipus; species Trachelipus rathkii. Next base: position 5,706 of record JABUQX010086429.1, read on the forward strand.
AAACCAAGTGAAAAGTCACAATCAACGTGGTGAATATAGTCATTTATAAATCCCGACGTAAAAATAAAACCAAAGAAAATTATAAAAACCTCGAACTATACTCGGCATCAGCCCTCGTAAATAAAGACTGTAATAAAAGTTAGGACGAAAATAGTGTGTTACAAATAGTTGGCTTGTTTAAGTGATGCTATTAGATATATCATAAAAACTAATTTTTGAAAATTTTTTAAAAATAATAATTGGCTTCTCAAACAACCTTGGCTCATTATCGTACAGTTTATTTGCATTCTTATTAAGAAAAGATCTCTAAATCATTTGTTTTTGGGTGAGCTGTTATGAACGGGAGATAATCAGTCTATAATTGAATATCGATCGTCCCTTTCTTCTTTCTCTAATGACTTTTGCTGGGAGATTACGTCAAATTGTTTAGAGAGTTAAAAATTTGGTAATAGGTAGGTATCTTTTAAAATAAAAGTAATAGTGCTTTTCCAACCTGACAATTTCAAAAGATGCACGTACCTCCAAGAGTTTTATGTGTTTCAGATGTCCCAATCACTACTAAATAAAATTCCTACATAAGGTTTAAAATATGAAAATCAGGAAATGTTAAAAATTATTGGTGTCTATAAAGAAACTAGCAAAGATTGAGGTTACTTATATATGGAAGAAACAAGTTGGATTTCATTTTAGAGAAAAGAAGACAATGTCAACATTCGTACTCTCTAAAAATTTGTGAACCAATAATAATTCCCTGCAAAAGCATAGAGAAGAAGAGAAACAGGATGGATGTTGCAAATATAGAACGGATCTTCGTGATAGACACCTACAAAGACAATTATCAGAATTTTTTTTATTAGATGAGAATAATGTATTTTAAATGCAATGCTCCTTGAGATTTTACCAATTCTGTATTTCTTTCAATCAAAACTGGTCTTATTGTTGATGGAAATCATCTAAATAACATCACTAACAACCAACTATTGGTTAACTCGGAAATCGATATTTTAATTAAGAAATGGGTTTCTCTGCGACTCGAATGGCAGGAGCAGCGTATGTAGCTCTGCGCAGTAAGTGATAGTTCGTGATTTTGTCAATTTTCTTTATTTTGTTTTTTTCCTGTGGGGTTTTTATAATATATATAATATGAATGGGCCTATATGACAAGTGAATCACAAATAGGATATATTATATATAATATATATATATATATAATCGAAAAAGGAAAAAGCTCAAGATTATAAAAGATTTGCGCATCTATATTATATATATACTTATATATATATCTATGTATATATATAGAAAGATTAAAAATCGAAACATCCATTATCTATTGTGAATCATTTGTTTTGGGGTTACTTGTTCGACTGCATATTATTATTTGAAATGATGTGTAGAAGATTTGTAGGCGTGTGTAAAAGGATGGTTTGAAAGTACACGTTTGATAGCGTAAGGTGTATGGTTCCGAGTATGGACGAGTCTTCAAGGAAAGTTATGTTAGATGATGATCAGCTGAACAAGTGTCTGAGTTGAAAGATTAAAGATATATGTTTGGTTGTGTAAATGGTGCTGGATGATTCAGTGTGCAGGGTGCAAAGTTGTTCAAATTGGCAGAAAGAAGTGCGGGCAATTAAATCGGTGTTTATCTTTTCTGACTTTGCGTCATATTCTGTGTCTACTAACTGTTTTGGTATACCCGAAGTGAGATAAAAAAATTTAATTATATTAAGCATTTATATTTTTGGTTTTATATTATCATTATTATTATTATGTATTAGTATTTTATTTATTATATTATTATTAGTAGTAGTTATAGTAGTTAGTATGTAGCTGTCTGTTGTATTACAGATTATTGCATTGAGATACTAACGAGGCTATTTCAGAGTAGTAGTTCTGGTTAGGGTGCTTTTTGTGTTCTTGGGTGATCTGTTTTTTCGATATATCGGTATTATTGAGTAGTGTAAGTGAGTAGTGCGAGTAGCTAGTGAGTAGTGAGTAAGTATATGTAAATCAAGCGATGTTAATTTTTGTATTGTCATAGCAATACCGCAACCGCAACCGGCGGTTGTTGAAAAATAGAACCGCGCAACGCACACGCACCGGGCGGTTGTTAAAGAATTTAAGAGACCGCAAAAAAAACTGCACCGGGGTTAGGCAGAAAATTCCGCTCGCTTCCATCACTAATAGTATGATATATAATTATATATATATATATATATATATATCATATATATTATATATAATATATAGTATATATTTATATATAGTATATTATATAATACTATATATATATAGTATGCAGTTTCAAGATCAGTACTTGGTACTTGTACTGAGTAGTGTACTTGGATACCATGTATCTTGTACTGACAAATTTCTGAGTACTTGTACTGTACTTGTACTTGAACGAGATCTAGAGTACTGTACAAGTACAAGTACTGAAAAAATGTACTTAAGTACAATACTGATATATGTATATTATAATTATTAAAATATAAGAATATTATAGTATATAGTATTAATAGTATATATATAGTAATAGTATATACTACTATAATAGTGATATAATTTATTATAGTTATATATGTATTATAAATATATTTATATAATATAATTATATAATAATATAATATATATATAATATATAAATATATATAATATTATTATATATATATATAATATGTATTAATCATGTTAGATCGATTTCCCTCTATAAGTACGCTTTATTACACAACTATCAAATCCATCATTCACCATCTCGCCTCAGTTCGTGATCATTTCACCAGTAATGTTCATTTATACCTACAGATTTACCAGTCTTCAACTTTTTCACTCTACACATTCCTCCTCCTTACTAATAACTCCCCAAAATACCTAAATACCTATTTCTTCTTGCACCTACAAACCCCCATTTCACTATCATCATCATTACTGTTAATATGGTGCAGATTTTCGAAGTGTCTTTCCACACTCGCTCTACCCCATTAAACATGCATTACAAAAGCATGACCAATCTCATCTCACTGTAGCCTAGAGCTAATTCCCTATCTCATTCGTTAACCTTTCCGGTTCTCCGAAGATCTTCCTAATTGCCCTTGTAAAAGTCCCCTATTCATCTCCTCCAAACTGGTTTTCTGTGACCTCTTGTTTTCTCCTCGTATGTTCTTTTAAGTAGTTTTTTTTTTCCTCCTTTAGTATAATTCTAAGACATCTTCTTGAGTCTACTTCATTGTTTGCTTTTTAGTGCATCAACCACGCTCTTTTTTACCATTAACCGCTTTCATCGACCATCTTCATGTCCACCTCCTTGTAAGATCGTACGTTCCTACTTAAGGCACGTCATCAATACTTCCTTGCATCACTAAAATTGCTTTCCTTCAGTTGCCCGCAGATTGTCAGTTCAGACTTGTTACATTAACGTTTAGCTAGCGGCGGGTCGTTTACATACTTACGCCTTAATACTATAAGATATACTATAAATATATAATATTATATTATTACTATATTATATTGGTAGTGGTTGGTGAGTGCACGACGAGTAGTAAGTATGTACGAGGTACGTGAGACGCGTGATATATATATATAGTATAGTAATATAAAGGGGTATATTTATGATACTTATACAATATAGTTAACAGAGTTATTATTATTTATATAATATTTTTAAATAGTATAGATTATATCGATACATATATATATATATAGTAGACTATATATATATATGCATATAATATTAATGTATATATCATAATATATATATATTATGTTATATATATATTTTTATAATAATATAGTATTGGCCGATACGTACTATTATTATATTATAGATATATTATATATATAATATAGTAGTATATATATATATTATATATATATTATATATATAATCATATATAAGTAGATATCTCAAGGGAGATAAATCAAAACATTGGTGGTAGAAAGGTTAATAAGATCATTGGGGTATGAAGAAGTAAGAGGGCATGAAGCTGTCGGTTGGAATTAGATCCTCTTCTAAATAAATAGATAATGGAGAAGATAATAATAAGTGAAGTAATTAACAAATATAATAATATAGAAGAAATTAATATGAAGATTTTTTTGAAAAAAGGGTGAGGAGTGTAGAATTTTGATGTGTATATTTGAAAGTCATTTTTTGTATAATTAAATGGGTAAGGGTTGTTTCGCAAGGATGCAGTGATGTCTAAGTGATGTTCGATGTTATGATGGGTGCATGTGATTGGGTATAATTGTGGCGATTGTGGAAGTTTCTGCTGTGAGTATAGGCCTCAGCCTTCGCTCAGCGGGTTTATAATGCCCGGCAGAGTGATATGTTCACAGACTATTATTGGGAGTTGTAGAATATATCGATGAGGTTCAATACGCCCCCTGTATATATGGACCAACATAAAGATGACCTCAAATAGATAACCCAATAGCTGGCTCTTACCTACACAGAACTTCCCACAATCACAACCTTAATGACCAATCAGATGACCCCATCATACATCGAAAGCTGACACCTTAAGGAAATTGCATCTGAATGCCTTTTGCGCAAACAACTCTAACAATTGTTAATCATACAAAAATACTCCAACGTTAGATCCCATCATTTGATACAAGCATTCTACACTTCTCAGCTTTTTTTGCAAAAATTGTGGCCAAAATGTTCTTGGATTATTTAATCATATTTGTAATTTTTTACGTTTGACTTTATAATTTTACTGTTATTTATTTTAGGTTATCAATATACCGCATCTGAAAGAGGGGTCTAATAGACGGAAAGCCTCATGCCTTTAATTCATTTATGACAGGATTTTTATTTACCTTTCTCATGCTTGATTTTTATTTCCTTTTGATTGTGTTGAACTTGTACTCTTCTAGAATTTGATGATTTATGTAAGGCTTCAATATTTTAGAGTTCTCTAGCGCCTAAGCTAAATATGACAATATATAATATATATAATATGAATATTAATATATATATATTATATAGGTAATATATATATTCTTACAAAAGTAAATATATAATAATATTATATATATATTTAAATGATATATTATATATAATTTATTATAATTATATATAATTATATATAATCAAAAGATCTCTTTTCTAAAATAAAAGTTGTTTTTAATAATTTTAATTTCTTAAAAAATTTTAAATTCATTTTAAATTTGGATTTTCTAATTATTAGCATTTTATAACATCAAAAATAGATCAGTTTCGGAAGTTATTTTGTATGAGAGAAAATATGAAACAATCCGTCTATGAGCCTACCAATCATATGGTTTCCTACATTCAGGCTGAACGCAGCTACAATATCGTATGGTTAGGAGTACGTAGGCGAATGTAATGCAGAGGAAGAAGACATATTATGTTATCTAATTACGTAACCGAAATTCATTACAGAAGAATCTCCAAGAATACGAGCATTTAAGAAAACCCTGATCGATGATCCGTACGCGCACACGATCGCTTCCTTAAGTCTATAACCGACGACAGATTCAATCTATCTAGAAACAATGGCAATAGTAAATGTGATTTAGTGCAGGTCGATCCAAGAATGTAAATAAGGCTTATGAATACTGAGAGGGAAAACGTTCATAGTGTTGAAACTGAGGTATTACTGGGAATTACGAAACTTTATCATCGGATAATGATATATAATTGAGGCATATTGCAAAGATGTAGATGAGTTTTAGGATATAAAGATGGAAGGCCGTAAGACATCATGAGTGTTAATAAAACGTATGGTGGAAGGTGTTAGTATAATCAATATTCCCTGTATCTAAGTATTTAATGGTGAATCTCTTATATATATAGTGATTATAGTATTTGTATACATTATATATAATATATATGTAAAGAACAAGTATAATAGTATTATGATATCTATATAGCTTATATATATATAGTATATATATATATAATATAATATCATATATAAATATATAAAGTAGTATTCATAAATCATTGTAGCTTTAATGATTCTAAATTCTAATTATATAGTAAGTTTCTTTTTTTATTATCCTCATTTTACTTTTTAAATAAAGTATTACATTGTATTTGTGAAGAGGTTGTGTTTAACTACTAACGAAACTTGGAGGTCAGAGGATATGTAAAGAAATCTGTTTTTTCATCCTTTCAAACCAAAACAGCGATAAAATTCTCGATCCAATCACATACGAGTCATTGATATGAGAGTTAAGGACTACTGCCGGCCACTACAAGGAAAGGTAAACATGTTGCTTCTTAGTCCTGCGTCAGAGATCTAACCTGATCCAGCATGTTTCGGTTTTGAATATTATTAATAAAATATGTTCTTGTCTGGACTGATTGACGCTTTGACCTGGTATGTAGGCTAAATCAGCCGGGCTTGTAGCTTCATTTAGGCGCTAAAACTTTGCCTAAACGTGATAGATTGCAGCACTATTTTATACGCATCAGAAAGAGGTCAGTTTGAATATAATTTTGACGGTATTGGAGCCTAAAGTCGCCCCCCAGGGTAAAAAGGCTATCTAAGATTGGTAGGCCTAAAGTAGTTATTTCACCCATTTTACAGAGAGAGGTCAGTTTCGTTTCTGTAAGGAGTGTCGGTGTTGGTTGTGTTTCTCGTGTTGATTGTCAATGTACGCAACTAAATAAGATAATAATAATAAATAGAAATCATAATAACAATAAAGATTCTTAAAACCGACGCATGAACCCGCCGCCGCCGAATAATATAAATGTAAGTGAATAATTGTTATTTTTTAAATAAAATTCCCAGAGTTTTTATATAGTAGTTTATGTTAGCTGAGAAATCAACTGTATTTCTGTATTTTTATACGTATACAGGCGTAAATGATGATGTTACAAGCGAGTCAGTCGATTACGAAGCAAACGTGGGCATAGCTGGTGGTAGGGGCTGAGGGCGTTGCCTACTCGATAGTTACTGCGAGTTTAAGGCTTGTAGAGTGTACGGTAAAAATATAGTGTTGTTACTAAAATTTTCATAATTAATTTTAGTAAAAAGTTATTAACAGTTAATATAAGTGTTATTATGATAAGATGATGATTTATTATTAGAAGTTTTAAGATCTTGTGAAATAATATTTAGTTATGAAATATTTTAGTAATATAAATGTACGTGTTTATTAAAAACATAGAAGATGTGTTTAAGATAAATTATAAGGTTAGTTCATCACTACAGAATTGATTTGATATGGGTTAAACAGATGCGTGTGTGGTCGTGTGTGTGTGTGTTGTGTGTGTGTGTGTGTGCCGTTGTGTGTGGTGTGGTGTGTTGTGTGTGTGTTTAAATGAGAATAACAATGGCAATGTAAGTAAAGTAACACTAAGTTATAATAACAAAAATAATAATAAATAAAAATAAAATAATAAATAAATGATAAAAAAGTAAAATAATTAAAACAAAATAAAAAATATAAACCAATAAATAGAAAGTATTAAAACATAATAAAAAATATAAAGAAAACATAATGTTTAATAAATATATTGGTTAAAGAAGTAAAACATATGAGGTTAAAAGCAGTAAAACATGAAGTTAATCGCAGTAAACTATGAGTAAGCAGTAAAAACATGAGTCTAAAGCAGTCAAATACATATGAAGTAAAGCAGTAAAGTGCGAGTAAAACAAAAGCATAGCTAATGCTCCCTTGTTGCTATGTAGACCACCTCGTATTGATTGTTAGCTGATTTACTTGCTTGAAGGTATGTATGTTTAAGTGAAATTGTAGCAGTTAAGAGCAGTAAATACATATGAGTTTAATAGCAGTTACACATGTAAAGGACAAAAGCCATACTAATCCCCTTGAAGTGCTAGTAACACTTATTGATTTACTATTTTACTGCTTAAAGGTATTGTAATGTTAATAACGTATATGGAAGTTAGAAGCAGTAAAACACTATGAGTAAAGCAGTAAAACAGTAAGAACAAAAGCATACTAACCCTTGGATGCTATGCTAACGACCTCTATTGGATTTTAGCTGAGTTACTGCTTCTAAGGTAATGTAATGTTTAATAATATAATATTAAAGCAGTAAAACATATGAGTTAAAGCAGGTAAAAAAGCTGAAAGTTAAAGCAGTAAAGCAGTAAACAAAAGCATACAATCCCTTTGTTGCTAGGTAACACCTCTATGATTTACTGATTTACTGCTTAGGTGGTGTAAAATGTTAATGTTTTTAGTACAATTTCGTACAATTGTAGTAAAATAAAATGATTATCTATCAGCCACTCTGGCTTTTTCTTTACAGTATCTACTTTTTAAAAAGTTTAAATTAAAAATTATTAAGTAAAAATTAAAAGACATAAAATAAATGTTAAAAATATATGTGTTAAATTGACTCGATAATAATAGGTCTGTAATGAGTACAGTTTAGGATCGGCGGAAAATGTTTTTATATAAAGATTGTTTAAGTTCTGAAATTAAAAATTGAATGACTCATAGTTATATATATTATTATAGCGCGGGAACATGCGGCCCTGCGGCGCACGCGCGGGCGGGATGCGGAAATATTTGCGCCTGCGGGTGGCTGGCGGCGGACGGGTCACGCGGAAATATTTGCGCCTGCGGGGCGCACGCGGCGGGCGGGCGACGCGGCCGGGGTCGCAGGGTGCGGGGTTGACTGTCTTTGCGGGGAGGGCGCATGCCGTCGCCCTGGTGTTCCAATTTTACTTAGGGAAGCCATCAGATATTAGTTGTCGTTGCTATGATCGGGTAGAAACGCTAAGAAAAAGTGTTAGAAATCGCTCAATGCTGACGACATACATTCATGCAAGAGGTGAGGCATCATATGCTGGAGGCTTAAATTAAGGCCAGTAGTGTGAGCATCAAAATCGATGGATAGGGTTAATGTTGTTCTGTTTATTGATTTGTATATTCCTGGCTTATGATTCTATGTTGTGCTTATTTGATCGTTGCTTTATTTTTAATTATTATGGGGTAGGTATTTTGTAATGTGTTCTTTTGGGAGAGTGTGAAGGTGAATAGGGGCTAGTGGTAAGTGTCTATGGATGAGTGTAAGTGCTATAAGTGTCATAGTGTGTGTATAAGTGTCCTAGTGAATGTGTGTATAACTGTCATAGGTGAGTGTGTGTATAAGTGACATAGTGTGTATAAGGACATAGTGTATGTGGTTATGTGTGTGTGGTGTAGGTGTTAGGGGCCAGTGTATAGTGTCTAAGGGTGGGTGTATTGCGTATAAGTAGCTCTAGGCGTTGTGCGTGTGCCGTGTTGTAAGGTATATATTATATCATATAGTTATATATCTATATAATATATAATATATATATATATTAATATATATATATATATATATAATATATATATTATATATAGATACGAAGTATTATATATATTAATATAATATTATATATAATGTCTTATTGTAGGAAGCAGGAAGCATCCTAGAACTTGTAATACACCCTATTCGATTCCCATTACCTTATACACGCTAGGTAGACACCCATATAGGCTATTCTGAGGCTCAGGGAGGAGCTAGAAAGGCTTTGAAAAAAGTGGCACTCATTGGCACTAGTGTGGAACCTCCACTTTGGCACTATGTGCCTCCACTTGGCCTTAGTGGCACTCCACGTTGGCCGTCATTGGCCAAACTCATAGGCACTGACAGTTGGCACCACGTTGGCTACTGCACCGCTGGGCCACTCATTGCTAAATTACTCATGAGAACGCTAATAGAAACATCCCTAGATACGTCGTTACGGTGCTTGGGAACCATCAATGTTGAACCATCAATAAGTTGATTCATCAAAGCTGAGTCATCAGAAGGTAGCCATCAAGATGAACCGCTAAAGATGACGTCATAAAGATGAGTCATCAATAATCGCTGAGCAGTCCATCAAATGATGAACATTCAAAAAGTCTCAAGGTCAGACAAAGCTACAAGGCCAACTTGTAAAATGGAAATACACAAGGGTTGACCGAAAATTTTGGGGACAAAGTTGTCCCCTGGAATACAAAAGGGTTGCCGAAAATTTGGGTCTCAAAGTTGTCCCTGGAAGACCAAAGGGTTGGCCGAAAAATTAGGGTTGCCTAAAAATTAGGGATGGCCAAAAAATAGGGTTCGCCAAAATTGTCCTCTGGAAGAACCAAAGGGTTGGATGTGTTTGCGTACGTGGTGTATAAGTGTAATGTTGTAATGGCTAGGTGTAGGCTAGATTAGGTGTAGGCTAGGTGAAGGCTAGGTGTATGCTGTAGGCTAGGTATAGGTTAGGTGTAAGGGTAGGCTAGGTGTAGGTGTAGGTTAGATTGGGGGCAGGTGAAGGCTAGCGTCAGGTGAGGTTAGATTGGGGGCAGGGGAAGGCTGGTGTAATGGTGTGATGGCGAGGTGAAGCTAGGGGAGCGTAGGTGTAAGGTATGGCTAGGTGTAGGATGTAGGGTTGATTTAGGTGTAGGCCTGGGTGGTAGGCTAGTGTGGGAGGCTGGTGTAGGTTAGGGGATGCGGTCCAAACCTTGAATGGCATCAAGGCCGAAATAGTCAAGGCCCAAATAAAAGGTCGGGCCCAAGCTAAGGAGCTTATACGGTAGCGAAGGAGCTCGCCTCGTTCTGGCGTATCCCTCTCGAGGAACGTCAAAAGTCAAGCGAAAAAAGGTCAACGCCAAAAGTCAAGGCCCAAAAAGGGTCAGGTCAGGTAAAAATTTGAGCTCAAAAGAAGGTCAGGGCAGGTTAAGACATTCGAGCTCAAAAAAGGTCAAAGGCGGTCAAGGTCAGGGTGGTCGACGACTCCCCTGACAAGTCGTCTATGTACTGAGGTATGGTAGTTTATACTATACTATAATTATATATAATATAAATATATATATATATAATATATAGTTATTTATATATATATAATATACTTGTATAGTAATATAAACTTATATATATGAATAATAAAATAATAATAGTATATATATATGTATAAAATTATATAATTATATGATACAAATGTGATAAAAATATTATGATATAGTATTATATATATTATATTATATATATGCTGTATATATATAGGGGATACAGTACTATTATTATATATATAATCTACTATACTGATATAATATATATAAAAACCGTATATATAATAATAATATGATATATAAGTAGGTATATATGTTCGGAATGGCGAAATAAATATCTATATAGAATATATAGTGATAAGAGTAATATAAATTTGGCGGTAGCTGGTATATATTAGAGTAATTACATATTATATATATATGTATATATATAAAAATTAAGTATATATATACATATATTAATACTAATGATATCATATTATGTAAATATAAATATAGTAATAATGCATATCATTATATATATATTGTTTCATAAATAAAATATCTCGAGGTATAGATATTATTATATAATAATGTAAGTATAATATATATATATATATTATATATAGTATGATAGTATATAGGAGAGTATATATATCGATATAAATATATATATATATAGTATTATATTATACTAGGTGGATATACTATATAATATAGTTATATAGATAGTATATAGTATATATATATGCATTTAGAAGGTATTATAGATATTTATTGAGGTATTGTATCTATAGGTTATATATCAGTATCATATAGTATAGTATATATAGTGATATATATTTGTTATAATTAAAAGAACCAATCCTGACGCTTTCCTCCTGACATTTGTTTTGTTTACAATTTTGAAAGCACGTTATAAACACGGTACACAAACTCGACCAATGCATTTCTTATCGTTTGAGGGCACAAATGGAATAATGGAAAGCGCTTTATTTATTTATGATTTTCAATTGCATTTTCAATATCGAAAGGACAAATTGAAACTTGAACTTTAACATAAATAATGAAAGAAAATGATGGGCTTCTCTCTCTCTCAACATTTCCAGAACTTCTTTAACAGATTTACCTCTCTCTCTCTCTCTCTCTCTCTCTCTCTCTCTTCTCTCTCTCTTCCTCTCTCCTCTCTCTCTCTCTCTTCTCTCTCTCTCTCTCTCTCTCTTATTTAAACATTAAATTATTTTGATTTCAAGTGTACTTGCTCAAAATTTCTTCGTCTGGTAAAAAGGAACTGGAAACCTCTCTCTCTCTCATTTGTATTGTATCATTAATAAGCAATTGTGAGCCGGAGTCGGTTCGGTGAACCGTTAGTTAATTCTTTTTCTTTTTGATTAAAAAGGAAAGCGAAACAACAGCTAACATTTATGACAAGAAACCTTTTTAATAATAACAAAAGTTAAAATGTGAAGCGCAATTTTAATTCTGCTTTAACTTTTTCCATTGAAGCAATTCCCTTTTCATAGCTTTGTTCGTACACTTCGTAGTTCAGTGAACTATAAAACGTGAATGTTTTTATTTATTTCTAAGAATCAACTTATCCACCGAGAAACTTTAAACATTTAAAAATTAACGTGCAATTCCACATTTAATTGAGTTTCGTCATTATTATTATTATTATTATTATTATTATTATTATTATTATTATTATTATTATTATTATTATTATTATTATTATTATTATTATTATTATTATTATTATTATTATTATTATTATTATTATTATTATTATTATTATTATGAAAATTTTTTTTTAAAAAATAATATTTCTAGTAGTTTCTTAATTAAAATCACGAAAGGATATTATACTTAATTAGAGTTATTAATAATTTACCTATATTTAATTGATTTTAATTTAACAAAATTATTACTAGTTTATAATAATAATAATAATAATAATAATAATAATAATAATAATAATAATAATAATAATAATAATAATAATAATAGGTATATGATAATAATAATAATAATAATAATAATATAATAATAATAATAATAATAATAATAATAATAATAATAATAATAATAATAATAATAATAATAATAATAATAATAATAATAATAATAATAATAATAATAATAATTTTTGTTAATTTTGCTTTTGATCTAATTCAAATGTTTCTCTTTCAATCCATAAACGCTCTTTTTTCAAGCAAATCTCTTTCCATATTTCTTTGCTTGTTCTAAAGTTTTGGTACAAATTTGTGGTCACGTGTGTCATTGCAGTGAGGTCACGCACAGTTTAAAGCTTTTTCCTTTAATCAAAGACGAAATTTCCCATGAATTCTGGTACTTTATATTATATTTATCATTCCTTAATCATCTACTCTATTTTTATTTTACTTTTTATTTGAGAGTGTGATTTCAATTAAAAGATATAAGATAATCAACATGTGCTCAACATGTTCTAGGATGGAGCTGTTAACAAAGATATTCAACATGTTCTCATCAACATGTTCTGGATGGAGCTGTTAACAAAGATATTCAACATGTGCTCAACATGTTCTAGGATGGAGCTGTTAACAAAGATATTCAACATGTTCTCATCAACATGTTCTAGGATGGAGCTGTTAACAAAGATATTCAACATGTTCTAGGATGGAGCTGTTAACAAAGATATTCAACATGTTCTCATCAACATGTTCTAGGATGGAGCTGTTAACAAAGATATTCAACATGTTCTAGGATGGAGCTGTTAACAAAGATATTCAACATGTGCTCATCAACATGTTCTAGGATGGAGCTGTTAACAAAGATATTCAACATGTGCTCATCAACATGTTCTAGGATGGAGCTGTTAACAAAGATATTCAACGTGTGCTCAACATGTTCTAGGATGGAGCTGTTAACAAAGATATTCAACATGTTCTCATCAACATGTTCTAGGATGGAGCTGTTAACAAAGATATTCAACATGTTCTCATCAACATGTTCTAGGATGGAGCTGTTAACAAAGATATTCAACGTGTGCTCAACATGTTCTAGGATGGAGCTGTTAACAAAGATATTCAACATGTTCTCATCAACATGTTCTAGGATGGAGCTGTTAACAAAGATATTCAACATGTGCTCATCAACATGTTCTAGGATGGAGCTGTTAACAAAGATATTCAACATGTGCTCATCAACATGTTCTATGATGGAGCTGTTAACAAAGATATTCAACATGTGCTCATCAACATGTTCTAGGATGGAGCTGTTAACAAATTTCTGCTTATAAAACATTACCTTTGGCTTTCGCTCATTTCAAAATTTAAAATTTTGACAATTCAATCGTTCATTCATGAAATTATTGAAGGCTTTCGGGGAGGCTCCAAAGAACCTGCTCTTAAGGTCTAACGAACCATTTATAAAGGCTCCGGAGTGTTTCCGTATCTTAAGTTCCGGCTGCTCGGAGCTAAAAGAAAAATATTAGTGCTCCGCTTCAGCTCCGACCCTGCCTGGAGTCAGCTCCATTGCTTAGGAGCCAACCCAACACTATAGGATAGAATGGATTTTTCAAATAGAAGTTTCTTTAATTTTCACTTTGATTGGTACAACCAAACCAGAAATCTTTGAGTTCAGACTAGGGTTGGCCAACGCACCGGATGCGGTGCGGTGCGGTGCGGTGTCGTTCATTTTGTTGCGGTGCTGTGTTGTGGGCAACAGAATTTCAATGTCCCGGTGGGGTGCGATGAGATGTGATGCGGTGGTGTGAGATGCAGTGCATGGTGCGGGCCGTTTTTGAACACCGCACCACTTTCTCACACATTTCTGAAAATAAAAAAAAATTATATATATATATATATATATATATATATATATATATAATATATATAGTATATATATATATA
>JABUQX010086430.1:0-10000 GCA_015478945.1 Trachelipus rathkii
ACACACAGAGAGGAAGTTACAACCACATGAGCAGGAAGGGTAGAGCCGGAATTTTATTTTGCGTCACATGAGTAGTTGTTTTGCAAAGTAATATATAATTGAAAGAATGGATTAATATGTTGTCATTGTCTTTAACATTTTAGACGAGAGTATGTGTTGCCTTTTTATGTTATGTTTGTAAGACTCTCAGTGATGTAGACCATGGGAGAGGGACAAGGTGACATATAGCGCTTCAGAATAATAGCCACTTTAAAGAACGAACTTCAGTCTGTAAGTAGAAAAGTGAACTCAAAAAGATATAACTAATAACACAAGATATGAATAATCAATATGAGAGAATAGATCGAGTGTGAACTATCATTCGAAGTCCACACTGGTAAAGTTTAAATGTGATTATGTCGCGGAGGTTTAGAATGGTAATCTTGAATCACTAATTCTGAAGTGATAATCGATGACCGGTGGTGGGTGGGCGCTTTGGAATTGTAAGATCTATCTAACCTGATCGCCCACTTAGGAAGGCTCCCAATTAGAGTAACACTATCTGAAATATGTTTATAGGTGGTAAAGAAGTGCCGTGAGTATCATTAGGTTGGGGTTAGGTATGTAAAGAGAGAATTAATTACGTAACACGTGCCAGCATTTGACTCAAGGTTGTGAGGACGGTTGGTTACTCTTCGTCTTTTAAGATCAGGTCCTTTAAAGGAAGGGGGGAAAGAATTGGATTAAATTGATTATCTGAGTGAGACTATGAATAAAATCGAGAAGGAGAATTGTTTAAAATTACTTTATTAATAATATTATAACTATCGCTGTATTCATAGCTCTGAGTCAAAACATTTAAAATATATAATATTATATATATATATCATATATATTATATAAATATATATATTATATTATTAATATATATATATATATTATATAATCTATATATATATATATAGTTATATTATAATTATATATATATTTATGATATATATATATAATGTTAAGTTATATATTATGTAGTAGTGGATTTATATATGTATATAATATATAGTACTAGTAAGTTATTGGGTAGATGATATATATATTAATATATATTAATTAGTTATTATCTATATATACTATTATATATATAATATATATAGCAGGGCAAACATATTTTGTCCCTCACCCTTACATAACCCAAACACCAACTGATGATACCATAGGCTCTTTCTTTTACTTCCCAACTTTTTCAGATGTTATTCTGATGCAGGAATCTTTCTAGGTGGGCAATCAAACTAGGTTTCATTGTTCTAACAGATTTGGAAATTCTAATCATGAGTAAAGAAGTTTTTTAAAAAAGTTTTTTTTTTAAAATTGATTAAATACATTAAGTATATAAATAAAAAATCTGAGTCAATCTCAAGCTATACGAGTTGTAGGACTGGTTGGTCTATTACCAGGAGTTCTTTTATGTGCCTGCTGTTGGCAATGACCTTTTTCGTTTCATTCATCACCTTACATTATATCTCATTGCTTGACTTATGCGGTCGCTGCATCCTTGGATGGCGCTTTAGCCACTTTGCAGCCAGAAGTTTTTTTATATACAATGTCGGGAATAGAGTTGTAATGATGTATATGTTTTATATATTTTACTAAAAGTACTTTAATATCAATTTGCTTTTACAAGATATAATATAGGTTTGTTTTCTTCCTAAGCTTGATAGGTATACCATTTGGATATCTTCTCAATTTAGTTGATTCTCTGTCATTATTTTTATTATATCAAAAAAGTGATTTAAAGAGGGCAGTTAGTGGACCTGACTACGAACAAGTTAAAGACGATATTGTTAGCTTCTTGGAACTGACTCAATTAGGGATTTTTCTCTTTTATTTTTAGCATTTTCTGACAATAAGCTATCCATGGAACATCCGAGTCAATCTTAATTTTCTGAATTATATATAGATTTCTCATTAGTATTGGTTATATCTCAGCCGCTTTATTGTAAAGATATTAAACATTTTCTAGACCATTTTGGCACAAGTAAAGCTGCAGCAGGTCCTGAATTCTCTGCCTCATCTCCTTCTTCCCTCGTCTGATAATCTCATCTCTATATTCTCATCTATATATATTCTTCTCTCACTCGTATCTTAGTCTATCTCTTATACTATTCATCTCTCTTAATCTCTACTCTCTCTCTATCTCTCTCTCTATCTCTAATCTATTACCTATTCTCTCTCTCTCTTCATCTCTCTCTCTTTCTCTATCTTCATTACTATTTCATATCTCTATATCTCTATATATCTCTCTATAAATACCATCAGCTCCACAGGCCAAGTAATTCCTATATTTTTAATTATATTTTAAAAATTAACAATTGCTGATTAGAAGACTTATTAATTATATTCATATATTATTTAACACATACTTTCTTTATATACTTTCACTATATTTATTATATAATGTTCATATTCACTCACTCATATTATACTATATCTATTCACTCTACTAGTCTCTCATTCTCGTTCTCCTATCTCTTCATTATCTTACTCTCACTCTCATCTATGTATACTCTATCTTCATACTCACTCTCTCTCTCTTCATCATATATACTATATACTATCTACTCTTCTCATTCATTACCTTCATTCATATCTATCCTCTCATCTCATCTCTTCTCTTTCTCTTTCATCATCTCTCTTCTTTAGTGGGCACAGAGTAAGCCATTGTCATTTCTACTCATCCTTGCTCTCATTACTGTTGTTCTCTCTCGTTTTCTCAATATGTACCTCAAAATACTTGCTTCGAAATTCGAATTCGCTTCTCAATACTATATCTATTACCTATTACTATATCTCATATTAACTTCTAATTATTACTCATATTCATAATCCTATATCTCTATATATATTAGGTATATATCTAACTCACTATATATATATATATAATATAATATATATATAATATTAATCATATTGTTTTAAGAAGAGCAGTATATACTAGTATGCTATCATACGTAATATTATAGTATATTATAATATAGTTATATCTTACTCATGACTCTCTATAATCTATCCGTAAATATTATATATATACCTTATCTATATTCAACTATATCTATATTATATATATATAGTATATCTCTAATATATCTCTTTATTATATATATATATACTAATATATATATTTATATCGCGCGGAGAATATGCCGAAATGAGTATTTTTATCAAACGATCTGCGATGAACCAAATTGCCGCTTGTGTATCGATGAACATTTAAAAAAAATGATATATATATATATATATTATATATATATATATATATATATTAGTATATATTATATAATATATATTATATAGTATATTATATATATATATATATATATATATATATATATATATATATATATTATATATGATTATTATAGTTTTTCTCAAGTTGTTTCCACCAATTCTTTCCCAAATAAAATGAAACATTCATAGACGCTGATCTTGGGTTTTGGGAAAGGGAACAGTGGAGAACGGGCACAACTTTAAATTCAATAGATTGGTTTTCCAATCTTCTCGGGACGAAAGAAAGGGGGGGGGGGGGGACACGGGGGGATTGGAATAAGGGAATAAATTGAAGCAGCGGATAATTTTCCATTTTGATCACATGACAAATGGAATTGTTTCAAGCCCAAAATTCGAATAAAAAGAAAAAAATAATAGAATGCACACTATGGTTTGCAAAATTGCCTTAGGCAATTCATTTAAATAAAGTTCTCTCCTTCTCTCTCTCTTCATATTATATATATAGATTATAATATATATATATTTATATAATAATACTATAGTATATATATATAATATATATCATATATATATATATATATATTAATATATATATATATATATTTATATATATAATATAAATATATATATATATTGTATAAATCAATGAAGCCAAAAGAAGGATCTTTACATCATCTTTGGAGACTCTAACGTGAAGACCAGAGCAGTGGTCGAGACAGGCGTAGTTGGTCAATATAGATTGGTGGTAAGAAACGATGCAGGAGAGCGTCTCGCACAATTCTGCCAAGAACATCAATCGTCAATCGGCTAACTATTATGAACACGTACTTTCAGCAACCAAGGCGACGACTATATACGTGGACATCTCCCAACGGTGAACATCGTAACCAAATAGATTATATTTTGTGTCAGCAGAAATGGAGAAGCTCTGTCCTCGCAGTGAAAACTTTTCCTGGTGCAGAATGAGGTTCAAACCATGAACTATCGGTGGCCAGGGTGATGATTCGTTTCTGCAAGTTTATAAAACTGCTTGGAACACGAAAGTTTCATATTAACAAGATCCCTCTGTCATAAGCATTCGAAACGAACAAAAAATTCGACTTGCTTAACATTAAATAAAGTTCTTTGGATGAGTTGTAGGGTGACATCAAATTGATCATCAAGGAATTAGCTGAGCAGCATATCCCATATGAAAAAAATGGCAAATCTGCCCAGTGGATTTCTGATGAAGCCATCGAGATTGCAGACAGAAGAAAGGCAAAAACAGCTGGAAAAAGAAATGAACAAAGGAGACTGAACACTTTCTTTCAGTGAGCAGCGAGTTAAGTTAAAAGAGCATTACTGGAAGAAGATAACAGAAAAGGATATACTAGAGATATGTTCGTTCATGTAAAGAAAACAAGAACACCTTTGCTGGCACGTAAGTTTATGATACGAGAAAAAAATGAGGAGGAACTACATGGCCAATGAGCGATACGAGAAAGATAGCCACTTACACGCAACAACTATAAAAAAGTGCAGATCACGGACTGCCAATACGGGATGAGTCGCTGGAGCTGAAACCTGACATTCTTGATGATGAAGTTGCATGGGCGATAAAGCAGTTAGCAAAAGAAAAGGCACAGGGAATAGATGGAATTCCAGCGGAGCTCTTGCAATCGGTATCTAGCGCAGAATTGGCGGCTCTGTGTCAGCGTATTTGGAGAACATGCCAATGGCCAGATGAGAAGAAAAAGTCCGTCTTCGTATCAATATAAAAAAAAAGGCGACGCAAAGGATTGCTCCAACTATCGTACCATCACCTTGATACCACATGCTAGTAAGATCTTATTACTAAAGATTATTCAATTGCGCCTGAGGATAATCATAGATAGAGAAATGCCAGACGTTCAGGCTGTTTTCCGGAGTGGCAGAATTACTAGAGACCACATCGATAATTTAAGGTGGATTATGGGGAGGTCACGAGAACATCATAAAGACCTCTACATGTGTTTTATTGATTACAACAAGGCCCTCGATTGAATTGAACGAGAAAAGTTGAGGTCATTTCTCCTAGAAATTTGAACACAGTCACCTTGTACGGCTTATCCGTTATAGTAAGAACGGTAAGCATCGATACGGATTGGTTTAAAATTGGGAAAGGAGTGAGACAGGGATGTATTTTATCACCACAGCTTTTCAACCTATGTGCCGAGGCAATACCAGAAGACATCGGTATTGAAGTGAAAATTGGCTGTAGGAACATTAGCAATCTTAGGTACGCTGATGATACAACCCTACTAGCCGAAAGCAAGCAAGATTTGGAACGACTTCTCTTGATAGTTAAAGAAGAAGCCTGAACATAAAGAAACCAAAAATTATGACAACCTCCGAAACTGGCAGATGTTGCATAAATATCAACGGTAACGAAATTGAGACAGTCCAAGAGTTCATATTTCGTGGCTCCAGGATTGGCCAAAGTGGGGACACTACATCAGAAATCAAGCGACGATTGGTTCTTGGACGGAGTCTGATGATGAGCATAAAGATCATCTATCAAAATTGAAACATCAGCACTGCAACCAAGACCAGGCTTGTCGGCGCGATCATTTTCTCTGTAGCCACCTACGGATGCGAGATTTGGACGGTTAGGAAGAGAGGCAGGAGAAGAATCGATGCCTTCGATATGTGGTGCTGGAGATAGGTTTTGCTCATCCCTTGGTCAGCAAAGATTACCAACAAGTAGGTCCTGGATCGCATCAGGCCAGAGACCTCACTGAAAGCCAGGATCACCAAGAAAAGGTTGTCGTAATTCGGGCATGTCACTCATATTGAGAATGATGAGTGGAAGTAAGAAGAGAGGACGACCAAAGACCCGTTGGCTCGACGCAGTCAAATATGATACCGGCCTAACCATTGGCAAGCTTAAGGAAGCAGTAAAGAACAGAAATTTTTGGAGAGATGTGATCCATGGAGTGACCGAAAATTGGCTTCGTTTGAACGGGAATTGTTTGATATATATATATATATATTATATATATATTATTATATACTATATATATATATATATATTATATATATATATATATATATATTATATATATATATATATATATATATATATATACTTTATATATATATATGATATATATATATTATATATATATTTAAGGTTTAATTATATAATAGACATATATTACCTGCATTAAAAAAAAATAATAATTACAAATTTTACATAATAGCAATTATTTGCAACTGTTCCCCGTTTTCTCATTATATAATTTTATATGTGCAGTATCAAAATTAATAAATAATGATAAAACATAGTTGCAAACCCTTATAAAATATTTATATATAGGGCATATGTTTCCTTTGTAAACATTTTAAAAGACATAACAACAAATACAAAGAATGCAGGCTGTCTTGTCTGTATGCTTTATGTAAGATGGCAAGAAGTGCTCTTTATTTTTGTGTGCAATTTTGTTTGAATTTACAACAAAATTGATATTGAAAAGTAAAAATTAGGATGTAGGTTACGTCATCTAAGGAAGCAGCAAAGTCGTACCACGTGTCCAGAGAGGTTAACATTCAGCTTCTGTGATAGTTTGATTTGAAGTGTGTTAAGATCCATCCATAGACATCCATTTTTCGTGAAAAAGTGTGTTAAAACCACGGCATCCGTGTGCCGTCAAACCGTTTCCGAAGGTGGGGGTAAACCCACTATGTTAGACCCTCTTCCAAAACGAACCCTGAATCTTTCAACAGGATTCAGCACCGGCACATAAAGCAAGGTCTACTCAAGCTTGGCACATGGACAATAATGTTCCCAATTTTCAGACGGTTTATCAATTAACCTTCTGACTTTCCCAATTATTAATCCTACGAATTACAAATTATTATTATGGGCAGCTTTAGAGGGTATGGTCTGCTCAAGACGATACCCATATATTGGTTCTTTATAGTAAGCTCTAAATCGGTGCGGAGAAAACATTCCGATAGTAATCGTGCTTGCTGAAATGTACAACTGGCCCAACACACTTATAGCAAAAGAACGTCATATTGAATAACTGTTGTATTTTTTTTTTTTTTTTGCATTAATAATAATAATTAACTGTTGTAGATTATATCGTGTAGATATTATATTGAACTACTTTTGTTTTTATTTCACACCACTATTAGTGCGTAACTAATTTTTTTTGAAGACTTGATTATTATAGTATATATTATCTATTATCTATATATATAATCATATATATTTTTGTGTATATATATTTTATATATTTTTTTATATATTATATATATATATATATATATATATATATATATATATATATATATACTTATATATATATAATCCGGTATATACTGAACAGCAGTTCAATAAAGCAATAATAGAACAATAAAAGTGGCGGAACAGAGCAAAAGCCTTTTCCGGGACCATTGTACTTAATATGACCTTTTCTTTTCAGTTTGAGGAGCAAAGTTTAAAACATCTTAACGGTAACGGTACAAACGCACCACCAACAACACAAACAATAACCCCAACTATTAAAGAAAGAGAGCCTAAAAGAGGCTAAAAGCTACAAGAAAAACTTTTGTTGTTTTTTTTTTTTTTCGCGGGGTAAAAAATGGCGCGTGTCTAATTTATTTATTACTAGATATAACAATAAGGTGTTATTAAACAGCTTAAGCTGATGCTAAAATATTTAATTCGCCCATACAAAATAGCCAGATTAAAAAAAGAAAAGTCTCGCTCCCTAATACGGTTATAATATCTTCCGGCGCACAAACAAACAAAACACAAACAAAAAACACACAGGAGGTGGCCGCGATAGCAAAATATAACAATGTAAATATTTTCATAAAGAATAAAAAAAAAAAATTAAGTTACTAGAGAAATGGTTACGCGCTGGCAACTGAATTTTTTGGCTATGTTGGTAAAAATAGCTGCCACAGCTTGTGCATTCACAACTTCTGTTTATGTTTTCAGTGGAAAAATCATGCAATGATATATTAATATATATACATATATATCTCTATATATATTATATATATTATATATATTATTGTAAATAGAAATAATAACCCTATATTTTGGTGTATAACATACATGTAATATTTATGTTATTACACTTTACAAATAGTCAAAATTTCAGTTTTCAAGAGTATCGATTATTGCACGAATCTAACAGAAATGCGACTGGTTGAAACTGTTGGACGTGCTTGCAGACATTATGGTTCCAATATATATATATATATATATATTATATATATATAGTTATAGGTCTTGGAGCTAGATAGATTCCATGACTAACCTATATAATCTAATAAGTAGTTAATATATATCTCAGTTCATCCTTTATAGTATATATATCTATATAGTATATATATCATTATCCTATATATATTATAATTATATATATATATATATCTATATATATGAGTATATTATATATTATAAGTTATTATATATTATATATATAGTAGTTATATATATTATATATATTATATATTATATATATATATATATATATATATTATAATATATATCATATACCTCACTATATATAGTAGTATAGTAATACTTTTCAATAAAAAATATTCAATCAAGAATAATTTCCATTGTGTTGACTATTTTTATTAAAAGAAGCTAAGGCCGCGACGCTTATATTATATACTTTTTGATAATAGAAAATAATTAATTGGGAGATATTTATTGTTAAATTTAGGCATATAATTATTAAAAACCATATACTTGCTGTGATTAAGTTACCTGGTTCCTTCGATTTTTTCATGGGTGCAGAGTTCAAAATTTCTTGACAGTCAGTGGACGCTCCATGTTACAGGGACGCTGCGGAAGGGTAAATAGCACAAAAAGCTCCTTCGAGAGTTGATTTAACATATGATGTGCGGAATGATACGAACTATTGTTTTTGTTGTTTTCTATAACGATTTTGAAAGAGACTTTTATTGTATTTAAATTAAATTTTCGCGTAAATTTAGACGTCAGAAATAAAATGGTATTTTTGGGAATAAAGCCTCATTTTGTAATGATATTGTTTAAAAGAAAATATATTTCATTATTAGGCAAGAAAAGGATCCTTTTAAGAATTTTGTCATTTACTTGATCATATGGAGTCAGATATGACACTGGCTCTCTCTACTCTCCTCTCGTCTCCACCCAAATCGCAACTAGGACCAACGAATGGTTGAACAATCATTGCATTCAATACTATTTAATGTGATTACAATCAAATAAACAATGAAAAAATAGCGATGCATATAATTTGGATATTGAACTTTTTAAGTTTGTTTAGATAGAAGTATTTTCAAGTTTGTTGATAAATTTATCTTCCATGTTACCCAGGGACGCGTTGGCTTCCCTTGCTTCCATGGACCGCCTCATACTTGAATATATATATAGGTATATATATTTAATTATATATTATCATATATATACTATATTCATTATATATGATATAGTATATATATATAGTATATATAGGTATATATATCAAAGCAAAATTTACTTAATTGCAGATTGTAAAAAAAAAAAAGATTCTTTTTAAGGCATGTAAGGTTATATAGCGTTTTCCTTCTATAGTATAATCAGGTTAAGGATATAATAATATATATAATATATATATATATAATATTATAATATATTTATATATCTAATATATATAATATTATATATATATTATTATGATATTATATATATATATATATATCAGTAGTAGTCTTAAGCCTAGCAATCATT
>JABUQX010086430.1:15000-49799 GCA_015478945.1 Trachelipus rathkii
CCTATCTGCTTTAACTGCTTTAATCTCTACTTTACTGCTTTTAACTATCTGCTTTTACTGTTTTAACTTTTCTGCTTTTACTGTTTTAAAACTTTCTGCTTTACTGTTGTTTAACTCACATGTTTTTACTGGGCTTTAACTCATATATTTATTAACTTCATAACCTTAAAGCAGTAAATCAGTAAAACAATAGAAGGTGTTATTACCTAACACCCTAGGGGGGATTAGTATGCCTTTTGTTTTACTGCTTTGACTCTGACTTTACTAATCTGCTTTACTGCTTTAACTCTCTGTTTTACTGCTTTAACTATCTGCTTTCTGCTTAACTCTCTGCTTTAGCTGCTTTAAAACCTATCTGACTTACTGTCTTAAACTTTCTGCTTTAACTGTTTTAACTCATATATTTAATTACATTTATGTTTTCTTTTATTTTGTTTTATACCTTTTTCTTTATTCTTTTTTATTCTTTTTATTTATTATTTTTTTCTTTTTATTGTTTTTACTTATTTTAACTTTTAATTATTGATTTTATTTTGTTTTTTTAATACTTTTTAATTTTTAATTCTTTTTATTCCTTTTTATTTTATTTTTATTTATTTTACTTTATTAGTTTTTTATTTTGTTTTAATACTTTTTTATTTTTTTCCTTTTTATTCTTTTTAATTTTATTTTACTTTTTATTTTATTATTTTTATTTTTGTTTTAATTACTTTTTTATTTTTAGTTCTTTTTATTCTTTTTTTTTATTTTTATTATTGTTACTTTTATTACTTAAGTTTTATTTTTAATATTTTTATTATTATATTTAGTGTTATTTTTACTTCATGCCTATTGTTATTATTTAGAAACACACACATACACAGCACACACACCTAGCACTTATACACACATTCACTATGCCACTTCATACCCACATTCACTATGCCACTTAGCATTTGAAGCACTTATACACACAGCACACAGATTTATTACACAGTTTACTTACACACACGAGATTTACTTAACACTCACCACAAGTGTTTACCTTATACACACATACAGATTTACTTTACACACACAGATTTACTTTTACCACACACAGATTTTACTTACACTCACACACATTTAAACTTGTACTTACACACACAGATTTAGCTTACAGATTTACGTCTCACACAGATTACTTACACGACAGGCAGATTTCCTTACAGTCACCACAGAATTTACTGTTACATATCACGCCACACTCAGCTTACTACACTCACTTACACACACCACATACGCACATTCCACTTACATCATATAACGTATAATTTATTAAACATTTTATGTTTTAATTAAACACGGACATTATATTACTCATTCAATATAACTAAAATACTTTCAAAGTTTCTTAAAACTTCTATAATAAATCAATCATTATCTTTGAACAAAGAATGTATTTTATTATTTAACTGTTAATACTTTTTTGTTAATAAATTTTTAACTATCAAGTTTTAAAATGACTTTTAGTAAAATTTTTATGAAAATTTTTTAAAAGCATATATTTTACGTACCTTAGAGCAATAAATCAGAAAAAATCAGTAAGGTCAGCCCTAGCACCCCTCTACACGCAAGCCTATGCCAGCGTTTTGGTTCGTTTTGATCCTTACTGCTTTACATCATCTTTAGCGATGTAATAAGTAAGTAAAATAACAAAATAAGTTCTTCTCTTGCTAACATAACATGTATTTTTATTAAAATCTATGTCTAAGTTTTTATTTACAAATAACACTTAATCACTTTACATTTATATTATTCGTCGATTGTTAATCTAAAAAATATTTCAAAGTTTTTATAATAATTTGGATTTCTTTATTATTATCTATGTACATTGAACAATCCACACGAGTAACACACACCACCCCGCATCGTTAACGATACGAAACTGAACCTTCTTCCTCTGTAAAATGGGTTGAAATAAGCTACTTTAGCCCTAAATTTAGGATGATAATCCGTTTTGTACCCCGGGGCGATTTAGGTCTCATACCAGGCAAATTATATTTCCAATGACCTTTGGTTCTGTAAATGTGGTTGCATAACTCGTTAGGCCTAAATTAGGGCCTAAAAATTTAGGATGACCCTTTTTGTATCACAGGCGGATTTAAGCCTAATACCAGGTCAAGGTAATTCCAGTATATACAATAAGAATCGAGAATCATGTTATTATTTAATAAATATATTTCAAACTGAAACATGACGGATCGGTAAGATCCTTTGATGCAGGTAAGAGAAATGTTTACTTTTCTTGTGAGTGGACGGAGTAATCCTTCTCTATATGGACCTCTTGGTAATGTGATTGTCGACGAGAAATTTTTAAATATCCGCTTTTTGGTTTTAGAAGGTATGAAAAAACAAATGGCTTTCATATCCTGAGCCTACCTTTGTCTGATTGGATTGAAAATTAATATTTGGAACAGTCTGGATGTTTTAGAGACCAAACTCTATTTTAAAATTCATACTCGGTTTTTGGCTCTTAAGCGGTGCACAAGTTTCTCTGGTTTGTAATAAAAGTGTTCCCATTTTTCACTCACGCTGTAATTATCATGATTCACCTTAACAGGTATATCTCAATACAAGACATTGTCCAATGGGAATCCAAGATCCCCCCGGTAGTAGGGGTTTCATTCCTTATATAAAAGAAAGCCCGATGGATTTGAATTTTCCAAGTGTGCTACCAATCACGCCTGTTATAATACCATCGCCCTGTTTTCGTTGAGGCCAAAATGATATTACTTTCGTATATGTCAATCACACTGGGAAGAGTGGTTACAGAATACTTTAAACCCAGCTCAGCTTTAAACTGGACCGAAACATTTATTAGCCTGTGCGAAGAAACCAGCGATAAGCAACTTATACTCTAGTATTTTATAACATCAAAACATAATCAGGCTTGAAAGTTAGGATTATGGGTGGTAAATTAATGAAAGCAGCGCGGTATTTGAAACTACATGCATTGGATCTATATTTTTGATAATGGAATTTGTTATACATTTTTATTTATTGAATTTTTTATTTAGTTTCATTAATTTTACATTTTGTTTTTATTTGTTGATAATTTAATGTTTTTATATTTTATATTGATTGTATTAGTTATTGTATTTTTTATTTATTTTTTTTTTTAATTTTAATTTTTTTTTTTTTTTGTTGATTAATAAATATTTTTATTTTGTTTGATAGTTTTTTTTTAAATTATTTAATGTTTTTTGATTTTTATTTTTTATGTTATTTGTGTAAAATAACTTTGCTGTATTTTTTTAAAAATTTATATTTTAATTTTATTTTTTAAATTCATTTTTAATATATTTTTATCTTAGATGTTGAGGAATTTTTATTTTATATGTTAGGTTTTATTTCTATTTTTTCTTTTTTGTTAAATCTTTTTAGAGATTTATTTTTCAATATAATTTATATTTTTTTTTTTTATTGTATTGTTTTTTATTTTTTTTTCTTTTTTATTTTGATTTTTTTCTTTTTTATTTTTAATTTTTCTTTTTTTTTTTTATTTTTCTTTTTTATTTTGAATTTTTTTTTTATTTTTTAGATATTATGTTTTTCTATGGGGTATTTTTTGAGTTAGATTTTTTTTATTTTTCGATTGTTTTTTTTTATTTTTATTTTGATTGATTGATTGTTTTTTGATTTGTTTTTAATTTTATATTATTTTACTTTAATTATTTTTAATTCATTTTTTATAATTTTCATTTTTTTTTTTTTCCTGAAATTTTGATTCATGAAGTTGATTGATTTTTATTTATTTTTTATGATATATTATATATTATTTTAAAGTTTTTATTTATATACTTTTATATTGTAATTAGTGATACTTTTAATAAATGATTTTTATCTTATTATTTGTTATGTTCATATACTTTCGATGTTCTTTAATTTATTTTATATTTTGTGTTTATTTTTTTAATGAATGAATTTTTTTTATTTTTTTTATTTTTTTTTTAAAATGTTTTTTTTTTTTAATTGTTTTTTTTTAATTAATTTTTATTTTTTAATTTTTTTTTTAATTTCTGATAACAATAAGACTATTCTTAATTTTTTCATATGTTTTTTTTTTATGTTGTATTTTGCTTTTTTTTATTTTTTTTTTAAATTATTCGATTAATTTTAGGTTTTATTTATTTTTATTTATGAATATTTTTTTTTTTTTTTTAATGTTTTTATATCTAGTTTTTTAGTTTTATTAATTTTTTTTTTTATTTTTTCTACTTTTCAGGCCTATGGGAAAGAAGGAGACCATATCTTATCTATATTTTTCTCGTCTTTAATGCAGGATAAGAGCATATGTGTTTATCTAATTTACGTACCGTAATTCATTACATGTTTATACCAAGATACTACGCATTTAAGAAAACCCTGATCGAAAGATCCTACGCATCACGACGCTTTCCTAATTCTTAGATCGTACAAAAAGTTCTGTATCATACTTTTAGAAAACAATGGCAGGAAAGTATTTATTGCAAGGTGACCCAGAAATTGGTAAATATCTATGATATCTGGAACGGGAACTTTTACGGTATGTGTTAACTGGAAGTTATTACTGAGGTTACTCGAAACTATATCATCGATAATGATATAAATGATGGCATATTTGCCAAAGATTTTAAATAATTCTTAAATGTGTAAAATAGGCGAAAACAGTCATTTGTGTAAAATGTATGTGAGAGAGTATTATATTTAATGTTAAGCCTTGATATATAACCATTGTAAATATATTTAACACGTTTGTATATATTAGATGTGTATCGTTATATGTATATATATTATATAAAGTTGACTGTATTTTTTATTTTTAATTTCTAATTATATAGTAAGTTTTTATTATCCTTATTTTTACTTTCTTAAATAATTATTTACATTATTTTAAGAGTTTAAATAAACGAAATTTGGGCTCAGGATATGAAAAAAAGCATGTTTTCATAACCGAAAACCAAGAAAGCGATAAATAATTCTCGACCAATCACATACGAGGTATTATAGAGATAAGGATTACTCCGTCACCTCACATTTTTCTCACTCTGCGATAAGGTCGAAATTTGCGTAGCTTTCTTCGGAAAATGTGAACGTTGAATTGAGATCCCCAGATGAAATCTAAGAAATGAGAGTTGAGAAGAGTTCAACAAGATCTTACGATAGAATATCAAGTTGAGAGCCTCATTAGTTTGATAGGTTAGAAGGTCAGAGGCGGCTTCCTTTTTTTTTCGGATAACAAAGGTTGGACCAACATGTAGAAAGTCCCAAGTGACTTACCAACTCACTGAGGGGAAAGAAGTTATTTTCTTCAGTATTTCAGAGACAGATACACTTAGGAAAAAATATATGTTCGAAAGGTTTCTCCTCGAGGAGGGCCGGGGGATCAGCACGAAAGCACACTCTCACAAAAAACCTCTTAAAAAAAAAAACACATACTACCGGTGGAGGAGGAAAATGCCTATCCACTAAACGGGTTGGCTGACGATATATCAAAAACGCACTTGCCTAACGTTCATACTAGATTACACAGGCAGCCCATGATCAAACATCCTAATGAAAAGTTGATTGGGAAAAATGATTTCCTCCAGTCAAGCACTGCCATGCCGACATGACCTGGATTTCAAAAAACTACACCCGGATCAATTTATATATTACATTCCGAAGAGGACATAGGTTGGGGGCTATGCAAGTACTTATTGAAATGGAGCATCTATTCATATGCAGAGAAGACAATTTAGAAGGTAAGAAGGGAGTGCCAGAATCGTCTTTATGGATGAGTTCAGAGTGCAGGAGAAAAGGCTTAGTTGAAGACTGCCAGTAATGGGCAAAGGAGAAGGGAATAATCACCAAAATCCTCACCAGGAAAAGGGCCGAAGAGATATTCTTGTTCTAATTCAGTTGGGAGGAATTAAGGAGGTCATAGGGGATCCAACTTAGAGGAACACCAACAGAAATCACTGAATGTATGGTGCAAAAAACGAAATTATTCAGCTTATTCGAATAAGCAGGGATGGGCAATCGGCGTGACAAGATTTACAAAAGAAGTTGTTTTTAGATGATACTTGCTGTTGGGCAAGGGGAGGGATAGGAAAAACACTTTTTTTTTTTTCTCTTTTTGAATTATAATAGAATATCGTAAGTAAAAAATAGTGTCGCTGAAGAGAAAGTGCTCAAAAACAGATGCTAAAAAAAGGGAGTGCCAAAAATTAACGGATTTATGAGTTGCCTAGATTTAGCGGACAAAAATACCTGGGGCAAAGCACAGGCACTGCTTTTCCGGGCTGAATTTGACGATAAGAAAAGACACAGAAATGTTGTATGGACACAAAAAATTGACAAGTAAAAAAAATATTGTAAAAAATTAGGTTACGAACTCAACGAAAACGTACAAAAATTGAGCGCAAAATTAGCTAACATCGGATTTCACTGGGCCGACGTTGCGGTAGTGTCAGACTCCTCTAGTCCTGGGATATAGCCAACGCCCAAATTACGCAAATCTCTGGAAAGCCTGCCCACTAGGTCTCTCCCGCTGCACTCTAGTCGATCTATCCACGCCCCTCCCCCCAAGACAACACCCGCCAACGCCGACCCACCACAACACCCCCACCACACTCCGCCAACCCACCCACTCCACCTCTCACCATCCTCCTTCCCCCTCACCCTTCTACCTCCCACCCTCTCTCACCTCCCACCTCACTCTCTCTCCCTCCTCCTCCCCCCCTCTCCTCTCTCCACTCTCCTCCCTCCTCTCTCTCCTCCTTTCTCCTCCTCACACCCTCACCTCCACCACCGCCGAGACCACATACTTCACTATTATCTACCTCAATAATACTATATACCACCACGGATACGATAAGAAACTGCTACATCCTTAACCACTAGCATACGCTAGATAAATTAATCAAGAAATAAAGCGAAAAACGACGGTTAGTATACCTATACTACTTACTTTACTCACTAGCACAATCTGATATCCCACCTTTCAATTTTTATTAGAGCCTTCCTCTAATCAACTAAGAATTTCTCACTAGAGAACTCACCTCGTATGACAAGCACACCTTTCTGGGTGGAAAAAAAAAAATTAAGAAAGACCATAATTTAGTACAGAAATATGTTATATTATATTTGCATTATAGAAGGAGATAGATGAACTGGCTCATATAGACACTATAAGTATATACCTCTAAAATTTTATATTATAATCTAATAATTATTATTTATTTTATTTATTCATATAAATGAATGAGTCACAGATAATATATTATTTACTATATATAATATTTTATTAAGACTTAGATCAGCTCCCAAATAAAACTTATTAAACTACCAAACTATATAAGAACAGGTATCTAAAATAGATTGGGCAAGATTAAAAAGCATTCGATTAGAATCCGTTAATTAACTCGAGTTATCCATCCCTAATACCATCTTTTTGCGTATTCCTCACTTACTTATTATATAAACAAAAGATTAACTCTTTCTCTGGGTTAATCTCACAAGGAAGTCCGGGAATACTGTAAAAAAAGAAAGATCAACGATCTTAGATCCGCAGGTCAACCACCAAGAGTCCCATTAAGGCTAGTATCCAATTTATAAGTTAGCGGTAGAAGACGACCCAAGGCCCGCCAGTTATACTTTTTCTGACAACAGTTTGTGATATTCTTGGCATATACTAAGGGCTAGTCAGAAAAAAATAAACGCATACATATATATACTAGTTATATATATATTAATATAGAGTTAATAAAATAATTTATATATTTCTATTATATAGTATACTATATATAATATATATAATATATATATTATATATAATCTATAAATCCTATAGTTATTATAAAAAAGTAAAGTCTTACCTATATATATTATATATATATAATATATTTAATTTTACAATAGTTTGAAATCAATCATTTCCTTATCAATAGCATATTTAGGTAATCTGTATTCGATATTTATCGATTTTCGCTATATATAAACAAGATAGATGACTTTATTTTTTTTTGATTTTCCTTAATTTATTTTTATCTACATTTTTTTTTTTTTTTGTTTCTATTCCCAAAATTTTGTCCCTAAAGCGCAATCGCATCATCTCATGGCCTCAAAATGTGTGGGTTATCTTCTTATCAATACACGGTTATTATCCCGGGAGTTTAAGTAATGTTTATAAAAGCAATTGTTTATTACTTATTTTTAGTTTGCTCTTTCTATCATTTCTTATATGGGCTAAAAGTTTCAAAATTTTACATCGAGCTGAAAGAAATTCAAAAATTAATTGAATCCAGTCCGTTTTATACTGTTCTTCTGTTTCTATCGAATATATATATTAATATATATATATATATATTATATAATATATAGTATATAATATATATATTATATATATATATAATAATATATATAGATATAATAATATACTATATAGGCATTGACCTCTTCTCTTCTGTTTTACGATTTCTAATACTTTCGTCAGTTTTGAATTTTATTATATTTTTGTTTTTATTATAATTTTTAATATATTCTAGTTTCCGGATTTAAAATTAAACTTAAAGTGGTAACCGTGATACCTGAATATTCAAACGTCAAGAAAATATAAGCAAATAACGCACAATAAAAATTAAATCTACAAAGAAAAAAAAAAAAAAAAAATTTTTTAAGAAATTTATAACAACTTTTTATTTTATTTAATTACCGTTTAGTTCTTAAGTTTTTTTTTTAACTAAATGAATATGCCAAGGGTACAACACGCAAAAATTGCAGAGTCGGATGGTCTTCTGCGGATTTAAACCTTCCGTGGGAACTATCACAAGTAATTGGTGACATGATTTTCACAAACACTCCATCACCCCTTGACCTCAAACCAATTCTCACAAGGCTTCTTTCGGGGTTCCTTTACCGCAACTTCCTAGACGGGGTGGTATGGAAAACGTCCTCCTCTGTCCCACCGTCGACTACCGTCTGCCGGCCGAAGCCCCCATATTTTTTTTTTTTTTTTGTTTTTTTTGTATCGAAGCTTTATATCGAGGTTTGGCTTTTTTCTTGTCGAATAATAAAGGGAAAGGGAATATGCAATATTAGGCGGGTTTTGTAATTTTCGTGTTTAAGTGTCGGGATGGCGGTAACTTTTGCCTTGGTGGATAGCATTTCATTTAGTGAATTCGAGTATGCTGTGTTTTTTTTACATTTTTGTAGTGAACGGCTTGATGAAACGTGGTAATTTCAAATAGGTCCGTGATGAAGTGGGATTTTTCGTGACTTTCTGTAAGTGTCGTACTTGTCGAGATTTTCATCGTTTTTTGCAAATTTAACAATTATTTGTCATAGCCTAACTTTTACAAAGTTTATTTTAAATATTTGAACTTTTGACTATCATGTCCGTTACCGCGAATGATGGCCGTGGACATTGCCGGAAAGAGTTCTTGTTGGTATCAATATAATGATAGCAATATATTGGGGGAGGATAGCGAAGAATAAAAAAAAAAAAAAAATCAAACTGGACTGTCAGAGATTGTTTATGCTCCGCTGAAAAATTGTCCGCCAAGAATAAATTGCGGATGCGAGGGATACCGCGGATTATGTCAATGTATATAACTATATCACTAATTATAATATATTACTATATAATATAATTATATATTATATATATATAATTATAATATTTAATATTATTAATATTAAATATTATATTATTAATATATATAATAATATATTATATATTATATTATTAATATATATATATATATATATATTAATATATATATATTAATATGAACTATATATATATATTATAATATATAATATATATATAGTATAATGATATATATATATATATAGTATATTATATATATCATATTACATATATAGTATATATTATATATATAATATATATAAGTTATTATTATAAATAAGTTTGTTAAATTTAATTTATTGAAAAGTGGTGTTTCGTTGAAGTAAAGGAAGTTTTGGACCTTAAATTTCACCTTGTATATTCATATCAACAGGACTAATTAATATATACATTAATATAACAGAAATACAAAAAAAAATAAATGTAATAAACGAAAACCTGGAATGTGTTAAAAATAAAACATACCAATGATGTTATCTTGGTTTTAGCTAGGATTGTTTTTTTCACTCCAATTCTTCTGTTAGTAAGTTACCAAAATAAAACGCTAATATATAATAATCGTATACCTCTAATATTGATATAAGAAGCAACGTAAGCCCGCTCCCACGAGTGAACTGCTATGCTATGTCTTCCATAAGAACGAACGAACTGTAGCGAGTGTTATGCTACTTCGTGAGCATTAAAAAGAGTCGCAATCACCGTGCTGGCTTGACACACACACACAAGGTCATTACAAGGAATATCTGCACTGCAAGAGCAGTAGCGGGAGAAATTAACGATAATGTGTAGAAGGGGACATACACGTGACTTTGATACATAATTTTTTTTTTTGCGGCTATGAATGAACAGGGCATTAATGCAATCCTACCAATTGTTATTAAAAGGAATTGTTTTTTTTTTGTCATCATTACTCTTAGAATGTATCACATTTTTTCACACATTTTTTTTGCCTTCCATTACATATAAGTAATGCTAGAGTCACACACACGCAGAACACACCTTACAAAACGGCACAACACACCAATATAAAAGATGCCCATTTTATACCAATGCGGAGCAACCATCAGGAAATACATTAACTGTTTCCGTTATGGTTCAGTTTCTTCCAGCAGATACGTAGGAGTTCAGGTAAAGCTCCCTTTCCTTCAATCCCTCACTTCAGAGACCTCTGACATTGTCGTAAATTATTAATAGATTAAATTAAAAATTATGATTTAAATTTAAAAGGTAGTTGTTTTTGTGGTGATAACACAAATTGTATACATTTTAAGGGAGCTTTCATCGACAAGAAAAGGTAAATTTATATCATACTTTTTTAGAAAGCTGAAATACCTTGATGGCAAAGTTAAATTTGAATAGGTTTGTTTCGCTCATATTCTGCATAACGCAGTGCAATGTGGTAACGATTGCCTCCGAATGTAGTAGGAAAGCTGTAATTGGTAGAAATATATTTGTATTTTTACATTTGCACCCTCTTAAGTAGAAGAGCTTAAGGAAATTTGCGATTTTGTCGAGATTTAGTATACAACAGCTCCTTGGACACAACAGCAAATCAAGATGGCTTGCTTTTAATGCCTGTTATCGAAAGAGTGTTGAAACTCTTTCATGGACTGAAATCCTACTTTGACAGTCAGAACAATGTCCAGCCGGTTTTGAAAAGGTTTTTGAAAAATCCCCAATTCTGCTCCTGCTTCCATTTCCCTTCATTTCAAGAGCTCTTCTTTAGTCAAAAAGTTGTTAAGAAGATTGAACTAGACAATATTTCAGCCGTAAAGTATTATCTAGGAATTATCAATATGGAAAGAAACAATTACAGTCGAAGAAAAGAACCCATGAGTTTTTTTAAATACAATCGGTTCGAGGCGCTACTTAGCAAAAAGCTTGAAGAAGAGGGAGTAATTTCTTCATAGTAAAGACCGTAAAGAAAGTAGTTGTGGATTTTTATGACACTTGTTTGAAGTACTTGGATCAGTGGGTCGCGTTACAATTTTTCAGAATTTTGAATTTATGGGTTAGATTCGCTTAAGAAAAACCCCAGTTTGGTCACAACATTGGGAAAAAAAACATGATTTACGTCAGAGAAAGAGGTTTTTTGACCGCAAGATGAATTCAGATCTGTTTTGACGAGTTTTACGTGTTCACCAATATATAAGCGGCACACAGGAAAGTAGACTGAATGAATGCTTCGAATCTAGTAGCCACAAACAGGATGGTGGACAAGTATTTTACCTTTCACTTAGATAAGTAATATTCTATCAACATTAGTCGGATCACAACACATTAGTCAATTAAATCCTTTGTCTTCCTGGAACAAATGCCTTCACAGAACGTGCGTTTTCTCAAGTAAAATAAAGACCTAGATTCTGAAAAAAAACCCCAAAAAAAACCCCCCCTTCAAACTCTCAAATTCTGAAAGAAATTCTCACAACCAAAATTAAATTTTTGAATCGGACAATGGTAATGCGAGTTCTACAATTTAACTTAAATCGTCTCCAGAATTTGCTTGAGAAAACTTCA
Organism: Trachelipus rathkii; assembly: GCA_015478945.1. Lineage (NCBI taxonomy): Eukaryota > Metazoa > Arthropoda > Malacostraca > Isopoda > Trachelipodidae > Trachelipus > Trachelipus rathkii. Next base: position 27,149 of record JABUQX010086430.1, read on the forward strand.
TCTAGCAAAAAATACTGTAACTGAATAGAATGGTAATATATAAATATATGAGTATATATAGATATGAATATAATATTCTATATATATATAAAACTATATAATAATCATTGGTAAGAATTAGTAATTTTATTGTTGACTAAATAGGATAAAATATTTATTTTCTTTTTGATATAACTACGTATTATATATTAATACATTTATTAATATTGATATGTCTGTTATAGATTATATATATACTTATATTTTCTTTTGTATTAATTATAAAAAATAATATAATATATATATTTAATATATACTATAATCTCTAAACTTGACAAAGATTCCACCTCGTGCAGCACTCACGGGCTGGGCCCCTTTTCAAGGAGGGGGGCAGGAAATAAAATACTAGAAAACCCACCCAAGCCAAAGCCTAACGCAAATCTTTTAGATGAACGCAGTATATTGGGTTTTAAAGCACGGATGGAAGATTTAATACTAAGTAGGCAAGAAATGGATTAAACAGAAAAGCGACTCTATTAGGTCTTTGAATAGTTGGTGACTCGATTAATTAGTTTGTTGTTCGTGACACTGGTAAGAAGTTTATTGTTAAAGACGTAAGCGCACCAGAGGGGTTGGTGAGGGGGGACTTCTATCATCCTACATCAGCTTTGCGCATACGGTTAATGACTATTTACGTCCCTTAGGGTTGGTAAAAAAAACCGTCTTTTTTTTCAAACGCTAACAATCCTTTAGTTTGTGGCTGTACCTAAAAAGACCGTAATAGACCTCTGTTCAAGGACGTAAATGACGTAGAGATGAACGTATTCCCGCCAGGAGGGGGGGCTGAAGGGCGAGGTATCTCCCTTTCCTGAGGCATAACGCCCTTTTACGTCTTTAGCACGGTGTATGGGTTTTAAATAATACAATCACTCCCAATCAAAATAACATTATTTAACTATAAAAAATTTATTAGCTTACTAACCATTGAATAATAGATTCTAATTTCGAGATTTCGAGATTATGGATCATAAATAAGATCAGGATAAAAATGAGATTCAATAGAACAGGCTCCAGATTCATAGTCTTAAGGCGTTAAGGAGGGTGGGTTGGAATGGGTGGTTCTATTTTTTCTGTGCCATATTACTGCTGGACCTATATGAGGGGTATGTGAAAATTAAACACGTTAAATTTTTAAGGTTTTATAAACCCACCTGAAAGAATGGAGAGTTGAGGGGAGGAGGGATTAAACGATCTTATCTTTATTATTCTTTTTTTTCATTTTAATCCATGTAAAAAGATACCCCTAATCTAATAAAATAAAATAAAAAATATATGGTTTGAATTCTCAACGTATAAGGTCAAAAGCATGCAAAATTTACATTGTTTTAAAACAAGTGTTAGCCACAATTGTGCTATGAAGTCGTTGGAGTTACCTGCCGACTTATTGAGATGATTATGGAATTCTAAAACGTAAATTTTTAAGTTATAAACATGGAAAGCATAACCATTCTTAGTTAAAAACAAATTAATTAATTTTAATATATATATATTATAAATACCTTACCTTTATACAGATATTATATATAAATACTAAAAATATTATATTTTTGTAAAAATATATATATATTATAATATATATATATATAAAAATCTATATATATTTATATATACCCCTACGGAATACTATTACTAAAATTACTCAATAAAGCTCTCGTCGACACCCTAATAGTTATTGAAATTTTCTCCATTAACCACCGCAAATATTTTTACGACGCCGGTTCTGCAGCATGTCGCGAACGTTAATATTGATCTCTCTCCTTGCGGGGTGCTTTTTCTTTTACGAGCGTGCGTCAAACGGCGGGTCGCTTTCGCGTTTGGGCGAACCCGAGTCTTTTGAAACTCACGCCTTTCAAACAGAGCAATCAATAGATATATAGAAGAAGACTGTCGAGCGCTGGGCGCGTGCAGTATCACCTGGCAAAGTAATACTTAAAGTACACTTGAAAAGTGTACTTAGCGAGTGACGCCATACGAAAGTAGCTCAGTGAAAGGTAGCTTAGCTAACTTTTCACAATGAAAGTAGCTCAGCTACTTTCAATGGACGTTGCTACGCCCACCCATAGTCGAGGCTACGTCTGTAACACGGGCTAGCTAGGGCCTAAACACACTCGGCGAACAGTATATGGTGATGACGCCTTCAAAGGGGGGGCGGGGAGAACAAAGAGGGGTCGGGTAAAAAAACGCTCGTGAATGTGGCATGAGTTGTGCTCACGCTATCACCAGCAGTTACGTGGACATCAGTGTTTCCTTTCACAGGCACCTATGCTCCCCCCCACTCACTCACTGTAGATGGCGGAATAAATAGAAATAGGGGACCCCTGGGGCGCACAGCACCCCAGGTAAACACGCCCTACTAGGAAGATAGCTCCTGCAAGGGGAGCCCACAGAAATCCAGTCTCGCAGAGGGAAATGGACCGCCTGGTCAGCGCTCGACGCTTTGGGTCCAGCCTATAATCTGATTACGTTATAGGGGGTAGAGTAGCGGCTGAACAAAGGGGGGGTAGGGGAAAAAACGCTCCATGAAAGTACATTGAGTCATGTGGTCAGGTATACCAACACGTACTCACGTACATGGCGAATCAATAGAAATATGGGTCCCCTTGGGGGGGTGCCGGAGAAAATCCAAGCATGATACCTAGACCACCCAATATACTTATAACTCCGGGGCCCAATTCTGGAAAAGTACCCGTACACAAATAATAAAAGGTAAAGTCAAGCACACACTTAAATAACCGAAAGGTTAAGAAATATGCCCACAATGATATTATCTCTCACGTAAAAATATGGAAGAACAGCTGGGGGTTAAAATAGCTAATCAGCGGCACCGTGATCGTGGCTGTTAGGAAACAGGGTTTCCCTCATGGTTACTACTGGACTATTGTATATTTCTTGGCTCATACACAAGTTATATTAACAGGCTGATATAGTTCGCCCATGTGATGTTTGGAGAGTATGGTTTCTCACATCTAATCGCTGGGCATCGGCTCCACAACCTTTCTTATTGGGTAAATCTAAGTGGAGTCATAGAATGCTATAGTAGGACTGAGTATTATTGACCAGTTGCACCACTTTCTTTCTAACTCTCTTGACCCTTTTGTGAAGCTCTATCAAACTGTACGTGAACGATTTGGGACTGGCGCACCTATTCTTCTTTTTTAATAGGAACTACAACACATGACGGTAGAATGCCTCGGGGGGGAAGATATTGGACAGCCGAGGTCTCGGCACTCAAGCCTCAGTGACATATGGGTCGCCCTCGTAATCAGGGGTGGGCCATGCTCTCGCATGAAATTTTGGGTGTGAGCATTGTAAAATTCCCAGACTCTGTGATCGATTGTGTAGTTTAGCCTCATTTTGTCACTGAGCCACCTATAGGGACATCACCCGAGTGACCGCAGCTTTGGAATAGGTTTCCTCATTGCTACTACTCATATAGCTAGCTGTGCAAGAAGAAAAAAATTCCGCCAACCTGAACAGAACTCCCAGTTTCTTAGAGGCATCCTTAGCAACCGTTGTGCCTATAGGTTGTTGCTGACAATACGTACTCGAATTTTATTTTTATGGTACTTAAGGACGCGAAGAGATGCGTTATGTTGTTACAGCAGAGTGAGTTTGACACGTTAAGTAAGATGAGTTGAACCGAGTCAAAGAAAATAAAGGAAAGATATAAAGAGGTGTTTTTGTATTTAGAAGCAAGGAAGTGTGCAGATGTACAAGAAGTTGAGTTTTTTAAACGAGTTTGGAATTTTCCAACAAGGTTAGCGGCGGGCACTAGCAGATGAGAGCAACTTCTCTTTTCTTAGGAACCAATCCGGAGAAATAGGGTACGCCTGAGTCAATCAATGCCAGATGTCGGGCTTTATGGAAGAGTTAAGAATTCCCAGGAAGGAAGCATGAAAAGACGCACGAGCAACTCCTAGATGCGATAAAAGAGCACAAGTTCTTGACTGCAAATTTGTATGTATAAAATAATGAAGTGAATAGAATGGGAGCTCGGAAACAATCGTGTCGAGAACACATCAAGAACTGTGAGTTGCAACAGAGTAAGAAGCTGATTGAATACAAGCATGGAGAGGGGATGGAACATGAGTTGCAGCTATGAAGAAATGCTAAATATAAAAAGAGGTTAGTTGAGATAAGACAAACCATATATTGTGAACCTTTTTCGAGGGAGATATCTGAATGGTCCACAAGGCGCTTCTAATATTTGCTTAACGGAAAAAAGGTGTAGAAGAGGAAAGGAAGGTGTCGCTCGTCAATACGAAAAACAGAGCAGGTCGTTCTTGCAAGTAAAAATGAGAAGGGCCAAACAAGAAGGCTCAGAGCATGAAAACCTTTAGATCACTAAAGAGCATCTAGTAAGGCAAAGGACGAGAAGGTAAGGAAAAATCATATCCAGGTAACCAGAAGGGGAAGTTTTAGAGAGTAGCGACGGCCACGACATGCGCGCCACATCCTCGAATCAAAAGCTTTTGATATGTCGAGTCGCCACCACCCTCAAGCTGCCAGCCCCCATGAAGTACTCACTAAGGGGCAAAAGACCATATCAAGGAATCAGTAAGATAAGAAAGTATGTCACCAATTTAGACCTCTAGCGTCGAAAGCCATACTGATGAATTGTGAAAGAAGGGAATGAGCTCCAGATGATCCAGGAAAATGAAGTTAAAGAAGAAAAGTTAAAGGTCAAAGTTTTTTTTTTAAATGATTAACTTTTTAGATATGTGAATAACAAAAAGAGCCAAGTACCTATAATAGGAACGGAATCTGATGGTTTGGTTAGGGATCAGGGCCTGCTGGCCTTTTTTTCGGGAAATTGGCTGGACATTATGCAACGCGCTCGTCCAGCCTGGGAGGCAATGTAATAGGCAAACAAGGACAAAATAGGAAAAATGAGATAATTTTGCATAGAGATATCTGTAACGAGGACAGGGCCCCAAAAGCTCGGAAGCACCTTCATCGTCAAAACACGGGGAGGAATTAAGCACTCATCCGGCGACCTACTAGGATCCCACTCTGAGTCACCTCACAAGTATTCCACGAAGCCATTGCACACGATTTGAGGATCCTCAGGAAGATTATTCCCCATGCATCTCATTATCATGATCATGCTAAAGTCACTGAGGGAGGAAGAGGCATTAGGAAGCACTTCTGAGAAGGTCTGTAGAGCAGAAAGCAGGAGAAAGAATGCTGGAATCGTCCAGGTAGAATTGAGATGAGAACTTAAAAAAGTAGGAAGGTCAAGATGTTGACTGTGAAGAACGTTTGTGTAGCCCTATTATTTCCAATATAGAAAATATGTTATGAAGAGGAACAAATTAAAAAAAAAATTTCGGAACTGAAACACAAGTAGATGAAATTAAATCCACTTTTAAGCTGAATCAGGAAATTAAATCAGTTTTTCTTTATCTCGCACAGATTTATAGTTACGACTCTTCAAAAATAACAGGAATATTTATAACTTTGTAATCTCAGTGTTATATACGTTATAAAAGTATAATCAATATGATCACGTTTGACATGTTTCTGTGAATTAAATATCATTTCAGGATTGGCAAATATGTTAAAGATATACCTGTATCATCTCAGTAGTTAATATTATATTAAATTCTTACCTGTGTTTTTCTGAAGTTTGTTTTTATTTTACCATAGATATTACTCTCTTCTTTAATGCTCTAATAAGTTTGTTTTTTTTCAAAAACCAACAATAATCACTCATCATAAATTCATCACATCTGCTTTGATAACGCTCCTGTTTTTGTTGATGGAACCATTCTCCTTCTGCATCTCTCCCAGCATCCAAATTTTGAGGGAAGAAGTCAAGATGAGAATGTAAAAAAGGAATTTTCAAAGATATTCTGAAGCCTAAATTTTGTAGTTCGCAAATTATTTTTCTATTAACAGATCACTATTTTCAACTCTTTTGTTGACAAGAAACTCTTGAACAACATCTTTATTTCCATGCTGCTAGTTTATCTTGATTTAATTTGCTATCAAATATTTGATCACGTAGTAGTATTTTTCTAATTTGAGACCTGATGAATAATCCCTATTTTAAATTATTTTTACTCAAGCAACAGAAAGTCTGAAAAAAATATTTAAAGCCCTTTCTATCTTTATCTAACGCTTTCACAAAATTCTTCATAAATCCTAGTTTTATATAAAAGTGGTAAAACAACTGATAAAGCTCAATAATGGGGTGTAGTTTTAGCAATTTGCTGTCATGGAGTAAAATTATTTTTTTTGCCCAGTCTTCAACTACGTAATGTTGATTAGTTGCACTGCTATCCTAAAAACACAAAAACAGCTTAATTTTAAATAACCATCCTAGAGATCAAGAAGAAGTTCAATAACTTTCAAGGTTATCACAAATTCGCCATCAGTGCTCGTTATAATAGCTTTCAGAACTAGTGATATAATTTGATACTTTTCTTTAATTTCTACAGGAAAAGCTACCGGTATAGAGGAAAGCTTATTTATATTATGCTACAACACTGCCTTTAAGCTAGTGTAGGATATCTGTAAAAATAAACACTATCATTAGCACAATATGTAATACCCAACTCGGATATCAGTCCATTAACATCAGAGAAGGAACAAATTAAGATATCCTTAGTAAAGTATTTCATTACATTTTGGTTTCTATTTCTAAATAATGAGATTTTAGTATGCTTGTCTAATAAATTTAACCCCCGTAAGCTCGAACCTAGCAATCATGTTTGATGTTTAGACAAATACAAGTCACGAACCAAATCACTGAGTTCTGAATGTGTGATGAGGTGCGGTTTAATATTTGAACCTTCTGATATGAATATTTTATCTCTTGAAGTTGATGCTTCTGAAGTGGTGTCAGAACTATCATCAGGGTCAGAAATTTTTGGCCAAGAATCTGTTAGTGTTGGAATTGGTAAGTCTTCACCATGAAGTGCTGGTCTCATCGCTGACTAAAAATTTGGGTACAAAATACTTCTTTATTTTTTAAAGCAAAACCAGTAACATTTTCTAATCAAAACTAGCAATAATAATATTTTGTTAACTTCCTCCAAATCATAGGTAATCCAAGATGCAAATGCTCATTTATTCCTTGTAACCACTTGGTTAGTTTAACATAACACCTAACGCATGCTGTATGTGGAGTCCAGGATTTCTTTTGATCTCTCAGAGTCTCAAAGACCAATCAAAACAAAGTTTATAAGCAGTTTTCAGCTCTGTTCATATTAGTTTGCATTCACTTTTCGTGTTTCGTGGTGAATTTTCCGTAAACATAACAATAAACATTAGAGAATTTCTACAAGCACAATTTTTATTCATACCGTGAATTCCTGAAGCAAATTTTGACGAACTAAAATTAACTGAAATGCATTGTTACTTATGAATAATTAATAAAATTATTTGACTATGTTATACAATAAAAAAAAAATTAGACAATAAAAACACAACACATACAAGTTACACCAAAAGATGACGTCACACTGAAGAAATAAGGAACTAGAGAAAGGACACGCTGCATGTCTCATTGACGTGTATGTACAAGTTGGGGGTAGACATTGCAACATTAATAGCACCTGTAATACCGCAGATTATAGATAGGCCTTAGCATTAGAAATTTAAGAAATTAATCATGAATAAAAGTGTCAACAAAAACAATACACGCAAATTTGTAGGTCTTATTTGTGCTTATATTATAATTATACAACCCATTATATATGTTGTGATAACTTAAAATTGTGACGTCATAATGCATTTTGGAATGCATTTGAGACACTGATACACTTGAAAATATACTATAGTGAAAAGTACACTCTTTTCCCAGTTCCGAAAATTGTGTTGACTAGTGTAATAAATTATAAGAAGAGAATTATTTTGGAAAGACAACTAGGTTGCCTTCTCCAGAGATAATAGAGGTTGTGCTAACAATATAACTTTTTGAAAATGCTAACAACGAAAGACCCCAAAAATGGATAACTATCTCAAAGATTACAATTTTTTCAGCCTTCCAGATATACAACTGACTCCAGCCTCAGTTATGTGGTTAACAGTGATGACCATAGTAAGTATATACTCGTGTAGATATGATATATATATATATATAATACTGATATGTATATATATATATTATATATATATAATACAATACAATAATTCTACCTACTTATATATATATACTATACTTATAATTATTATATAACTATATATATATACTATATACTTACAATATCTATACATATATCAATATATATATATATACTATAATACTATATATATCATTATATATATAGATACATAGGAAATACCTCATCTACTAAAATCTATATTCTCACTAATTAATAGCTGAAGGATGTTTCTCCAAAAATTTTGATGGAGTAATGAATATAACTAACTCCCACTGGCTTACTTATATATATATAACCCTATACTTAATAAACATCATGATAATCATTTATTCATGCACAAAAGCGAAAATGCGAATAGACATTGTGAGGTAAGAAAAATACATAGGTTTCAGTTTGCGTGAAGAGTATTAAAATATTATATATATACTTAGTATCACGAACAATAGAAAAACTAAGTATGTAAGCAGGATTGATGAATTGTATGTGTATTGTAGAGAAACAACTGTATAATTGACTCATTTATTATTATACACACATTGAATATACTACTACTATCTATTCTTGATTTCGTACACCATTACATTAGTCTTTATTAGCTATGTTCTATGAATAATTTCTTTATCTATGAATCTTTACCTATTAAAATATATCTATTTGTTGGTGGCATGGCAGATAGACAAATCATACAAATATAGGATACATAGGTCAGTAACTTCTGACGTACTATTATTTAAAATCATAAGCTTGAAATTAACTTATAGCGTTAATTTCAAGCCTTATCAAAATTTATGCTATATAGGCTTCCGCGCCGATTATAATATACACTCTTTACATTGTAGTTCCCTGCACAGCATTTACTACTATGAAATGAATAAAGTAGAATAAATCTCACCAGTGATCGGAAATATAATATTCTCTGCACCGCTTCTTTCAAGAATCATTTATAGAATGAGAGAGACAGCATATGCTGTCTACCCACTGACCCATAGTAATTTAGGCAAATTAGGATTATCCGCCCCGCTATATAAATAATACCACTATAAAAAAAGATAATATAGGGAAAATAACAAGGAATCATTCCCATTTCATTCATATAAATGTATATATATTAATATAATAGAATAAAAGATTATTAAGGTACATATAAATATAAATATAATAGATAGTTAATCCTATTATAGCAGTAAGATACAGTGTCGTAAAATGAATAGGTAAGAATGACTTAGCTATTGATCTCTACGTGTCAGTTGTGATATAGTCATGTTAGAGTGTAATTCCGGGTAATATATATATGGTTAATGGAAAACATATCTATATTTACAAAGATTAGTTCTGGAAGTAGAAAAATACAACTATTAAGCCAACAATATTTATGTTTATATATATTTAATATATAATATATATATATAAATATAATAGTATTATATATATATATTAGTGTTTTAGAACAAATATTAAATAGAACTACATATCATAACCATTTTAAATAGTAGTAAACGATAATAAGAGAACAGTAATATTCTTATAAACATCAGCTATCATACTATAATTTCGTCATACATACCTTTCGTGATCCATTTCATTGATAACATTCCATATATAATCCAAATCATGATCACGATAAGTAATTATAGCACGTGAGAGCACCCTTGTCATGAAGATCGAATATCACATTATCCATAATACGAGCACGCAGTAGAGATAGTACTCAATAAATACGTACTTAGAAATAGAATAAAGTATTTTATATTTAGTCACTAGCCTCACGCGATCATTATGACTAGATAGTACAAGTCATATGTATTACACTCAATATGTAAGATTATGAGATTAGAACATATATACTCATCTAGATACCTAACTGGTCAAATAGCGTACAACTACTGATGATATCATTAGCACCATTATGAAGATTCACTTGCATGAGCACACTTCGGACATAAATCTCTCACAGACCAAAATTATCCGCCGCAAAAATAACTTCCACGTTTCCTTAATACAACCATCGTTATAGATAAAGACGTAAATTTCTCTTAATATATAACGCTTAATTCTCTAAGTCCACTCTTAAATTCATCTAGCTACCTCACTCACACTATTCACACAAAGTTACATATAGAATCACTATTTATTTGTGCCTCAATCTACCATCCTGAATTCATAAACGGCACTACCACTACTGCCACCGTTGATACACCTCTATAAGACGCTTTTGAGCAGTAGTATAACGACCAAGTCCACTTTCAATTCCAAGCTACGAGGCATATGGTTTCTATCGCTACCTCTCCTCCCGTTCTTTCATTCAATCTCACCAGTAACTTTCATCGTTAAATTATCATATAGCCTGAATAGATGTATTCCCCCTCTTTTAACTTTTTACGACTACTAATAGTGCAAAACGCCTTAGCATACTTCGGTACAATGACCTGCTTCGCAATAAAACATATCACTCGTAATAACCACAATAAAGCCCCTCCAAACCACAGCACACAACTCACACATATCACCCATCTATCCTAACAAAACATACAACCGCACTACACTGTTACGAGCCTAACACAGCATTTCCAAAGCTCTTCGCTCCTCTACAATCATCCACAATCAACAATCTTCTTCTCATCCACTACGTTACGTTCAAGAAATAGACTACAAAAGCGGTTATCTCGTCTCTTTTTATTTTCTACTTTAGCTATTCGCTCAGAGTTCCTTCTGTGTGTCTTTGGCTCTAGGTTTAGTTGAGATCATTAACACGGATTTGAACAGATGCAAACTGATTTCTGATATAGCATATATATATATATATATATAGTGCTATCGCGTATTAATTGAGTCCTTTGCACCGTAGTAGTGCTGTCTTGACCTATAAGCGTTGTAGCACTGAGACATAAAATCAAACATTTGAGAATCCTGTTAGTGTATGGTACTATGTTATCATATATGATATGTGGTTAATAATATGTTGCTCAGAATAATACCTGTTAAATATAATCACCTATAATAATTTAGTAATATTACTTTGGCGATTTTTTTATTAGCTTGATAGACTGGCGAATTCAGGATTGGTTACTTGAGTATATATTTGGTGCTTTATCAACATATCGATAAGAGCTTATGACGTAAACAAAATATGTACTGTAAAACTATATATTAAATAAACATAAAGAGAAAAAAACCAAAAGGAAAAACAGAAAAAGTTATTCTGTGCTACATGAAAGAAAGATATAAATGTGTTCGTATACTCACCTTTATTTAAAAAAAATATAAAACACATTAAAAAAGTAAGTGTGAGTAAAAATCGTCAGTAAAGGTGAGTTACGCAACGACAGTGCCTGCTGACTATTATAGGAGAGATGAACAAGCGTTACAATTTAGGTTTGACTCAAAGCATTTAGTTATCTAATTTGTAGACATAGAGTACTACTTCTGATAGACTATTACGAATAGGGGGAATAACCCATTAGTTGCAGAAAGATTTAAATATTTTGAATTAAAGGATTTAGGTGCATTGGAAGCCTGAGCACGTGGAAAGCCAGTGAATGTCACGCGAACAATCCCTCTTATAACGTTAAATGGTTCTACACAAACGTGTTGAGAAACACCCCCCCTACAGAGGGTTGATTATCATTTTATATTTTCATAGGGTATATGATAGGAATGTGCTAGTATAATTTTGAAGTTGCTATTAATAAAATCTACACGAGGCCTCTAGCATATATATATATATAATATATTTTCATATTTTCCTATATTAATATATTAACTATATAATTAGTATATATATTATAATAATTTAGATATAGTATTATATATGATACTATTATTATCATTGAATATATATATATATTATAATATATTATATTTATATTATAATAATACTATAATATACTTCATATATATTATATATATATATTAATCCTAATATATATAGTATTTAAAATACTTATATTAATTAATATTAGATATTATATAAACTCGAAAAAATTGTAGAATATCTACCTTAAATTTTACATATTGATATATAATAAACATTATCTATACTTTCTGATTGAAAACATAATGGCAATAAATGTATGATTAAAGAGCATGTAAAGAAAAGATAAGTACGTATAATTAAACCTCTTGAGATAAATGAACATACTTATTAAAGAATAACGTTGTCTGATGTTTCTTATAATATTGTCTATATATCAACTCAATAATGTAATTTCAGCGGCTATGCACTAATGGCCTTTGCTAATTTCGTAATATGCCATTGCGATATATGTATGTTATTTATTATTAAAAACGTTTTTACATATTTATAATATATAGTAATTATTTAAAATTCTTCTCCATCAATAGTTTTATGAAATTTCGTCTTAATTCTGCAGAATACAATTGATAAAGCCCCTTAGTATAGTATGATTATATAATATCGTCTCTCTAATAAATTATTAAATATATGAATAAGTGTTTTGAAGTTGCCCATTTTCAAAGATCGTGAAAATCTAGATATCCGCATCCTCAAGAAGTGAAATTTCAATTTGTACCATTGGAATTTAAAACTACCATTTTTTATATAACACAATTTAAAAATCGATACACTGGAATTAGTGTATCGGATCTGTTAGCTACATGATAGCCCTTACTGACACGTGAGAAAATTATTACATGTCTTCACGAAAGCACGATCCAGCATCACCACACACATATCACGACAACTACACCCACAGGCACACACACTATCGGCTTAAACTACGCAGCAACGACTTCTACCCATCACGCATACTACACGACTCAGACAGCACATCCAACTAACACAGAGATATCTGCACAAACAGCAATTTGACAATAACAACTTGTAGGAAGGAGATGCGCAATTATAAGTATTGTGTCTCTGACCGTGTCTGTAAAAAAGATTGTTGTTGAGGGGAATGCTGCCAAAACCGATTGTATTCAAATTTTGTTTCTGTAGTCATAGAAAAGTTCTGACCCATAAATATTTTCAAGTGTGCCTGTCGATATCTTGTTTGTTGTTAGGTAAGTTGTGAAGCGTTAGAAGATGTCTGTGTAGAAGCCACAGTATGGTGAGTATGAGAGTATGTATTTGAAATGATGAATACTTGAGTCCCAGCAAGGATTTCTTTCTGGAAATGAGAACGACAAAGAATGAGATAGATAGATAAGGAGAAAACAGAAGATAGATTAGAAGATAATAGAGTTATAGAGTAGAAGTATAGAAGACTTAGATAAGATAGAGAGAGTACAAATCTATATTAGCATAGATAGATAGATAGATAGATAGATAGATAGATAAGATAGACTAGATAGATTAAGATTAGCCTTATAAATTGCCTTAGAGTAGATAGATAGATAGAATAGATAGTAGAATAGAGTTGATTAGCTCGAGTGTGGTGAGAAATGGGAATTGAGATAAAAGGCTCACACATAGTATAATAGATAGATTTACGAGTTTATACTACATTGTAATTATTTTACATATATTAATGAATATAGGTACGCTTTTAAACATATGAGAGTAAGATATATGCATAGAAATAATGACTAAGATAGCATAGATAGAGTGAGATAATAGAGCATTTACGATTATGAACGTGACATATTACACTAAGACATAAATAGCGAAGTAAACATATGCAATAAACTAAGAATAGATGTAGAATGCACACGACCCCTAAAGATTTATGGTAATGGGATAGAAAAGACAACTTTAACTTTATTAATATTAAAAGATAAGATTAATAATTAGGACATCGATGAGGTATAGATAGAGATAGATTATGAAGTATAGAGTACACTACGTCACAGACTTCTAAGATATAGATAGATAGTAATAGTAATGGTAGTCTTTATCTATTCATATATATATTCATTTTCTAACACTTAAAATTAAGAACATTGAAAAAATAATTTATATTTATATTAAAATAAATATTTTACATAAGTATGAAATAGAAAAATAATTATATAAATAAAGATAAATAGTAATCGAGATATATAGATAGTATAAGATAAGATAGATATGTAAATAGATTAGATTAGTATAGATAGATAGACACAGATATATAAAAATATATATACGATGGATTGACTGGATCGATTCGGAATAATGAGATAGATATTAAATTATATAATAGTAAGATAGAAATTAATATAATAGAAATATATAAATATGAGTAGAATGAAATTCAAATAAAGAAGAAATAACTATAGATAGATAGATACTGTAGACTTATTGAAGTAGGATAATAGATAGTACAAATCACGATCAGCATCTATAAGCACTAAAAGTAGATATATAGTATAGCGTTAGATAAAGAAACTAAATAAGTACTATATCATAAAAGAGTATGTTTTATCGATAAGATAGTCATCATCAGAAAATCATGAAAGAAATGAGTCATACATACAGAGACAAAATATTTAGAGTAGAGTAAAATTTGTTTACTTTGTTACTGCTTATCATCATTATTGAATTATGTCACACTATTGGAAAATCACGGTATTATCAAATTTGAATATAATTATTTTTTTTTTGTAAAAATTTATAATTTGATATTATTATTTATTTTTAACTATATTTTTATTTTTGTTTTTTTTTTTAAAAGCAAGCATTTTATTTATTAATATTTAATAAATTTATTTAACTTTAATATTATATGATCTTATTTTTTTACATTTTTTAAAAGTTGTTTTCAAAGTGACTGTTATATGATATGAGAAATATGTTAAATTAAAAATTTAATTATTTAATTAAATATTTTTTCTAAATTAACAATAAAATGTAATTAAAATTTACATATTATTATATATTAATGATATTAATATATATATTATTAATAATATTATCATTAGTATATATATATTTATAGTTATATATAATATATATATAATATAAATATATAATATTATATATTAATTAATAATTAAATATATAATATAATTAATTATTAATAATAATTATCATTAGTTTATAGTATCTAGTTATATTTCAAGACAATATACAGATATTTACTCTTTACTATGTATAGTACTATATAAAATCATATACCACATATATATAATCATATAAACATATATACAATATAATATATCAATATATATTTATTATATATATATTTAAATTGTATATGTAATTAGTGCAATTATCTAGTCAATTAAGATACAATTTTTAAAGTATTACCTAAGATTCAGCTAATGCAGAATCTAAAATTCTATGTCGTATATATATTTAACCTTCGTGTTAAGTATTATTGTATGTACTTACATAAAACTAATAGAGTTACAATATTGAGAGCAGTCCGTTGTATATATCATTTCTATATAGTTATTAGATACTATTTAGATATTATACTAAATTTTCACACCTGTAATATAGAAAAATGAATAGTCAACGAAAAATAAGTGTTCGCGATTCAGATAGAGTCGCTTTAAGGTGAATACATTTTAAATAGTCAGCTATAAAATCAGTAGAGGTCATACCTCACGATCACTTCTACTCAATGCGGTCTGGAGTCGTGTTTAGCAGTGAACTATTCTCCCTTCAATTTATTTAATAAGAGAAGAATGAGCTATATAAATATTGGAGTATTTTAAGTTGGATATATGAGTGTTGAATATATATTAAACGAATCATTTATAGACGTTTCGTATTCGGTAACGTATTAAAGAGTTTAAATTGAGGCAATTAATATATATAAAGATAAATAAAAGAATAAATACTAATGAACTACATTTCTTATTTTATTGTTGATCATTTCTTATACGTAAAAATGTCTTGGTAAAATAGTTCCTCTTAAATAATTTGACATTTTACTTGAAACTAAGGTTTTGAGAGATAAAAAAAATTAAGTATTTATATATTATATCTTATATAGCTAATACAGGCTAAGAAAATTTTGTAATCAAATTTATGAATAACGGGATATTATAAATTTTAAATATTATATGTTTCTTTTCTTAAAGTAATTATCTGTTGATAAAAGCAAATAAAACTACATTTTACTTCTAAAATTATATTAATATTAAATTATAATATTATAATAGTACTATACTATGATAATATATATTATATATATATATATATATTAAATATATATAGTTATCATATAATAGAGTACCTATTATTAATATAATAGTATTATTACTTATATATTATACTTTATATATTAATATAATTTACTTAATATATATATACCGGTATATATTAATATATATATTATATATATTAATATTAATATATATATAATATAATATAATTAATTTATATATACTATTATTAATATAAATTTAATTATATATATATATATTATATATATAATTATATATTATATATTATATATATATATTTACTATAGTATATATATTTAACTTTATATATATAGTAGTTATAATAGATATAATTATTAGTATTAGCTATCATATATTAAATATATATTAAGTATTAAATCAATAATCACTAATTATTTAATATATTATAGTATATTACTTATATATATAATATATAACCAAATATCACCTATTGATATATATATATATATATAATATAGAAATATATATATTTATATTAATATATATATATACTAATTATATATAAATAAGATTAATAAGATTATAAATAATATATATATATATTAATATATAATATATTCAGATAATATATCGTAATCTATCTACAATCTCTACGTTAACTAATAGATCATAATAATCTAATTCTTTAAATTAGGCAGTTTAATAAATTTATCGTCTTTATCCCGTAATTCTAATCTTATTATTTACTCTCTTTATAATTTCGCTAGATTGAGTAAAATAAAAATAAAAATAATTATATAGAGAATAATTATATTGTGATACGATAACACATGTCTCAACATTTTGTGACCCGAGTACCCCTCCACTCATATGCATTCTACATCATTACTTCATCCTCTATATAAAATCTTTTTCTGCTTCAGATTCCACTCCATTCTTCATTTATTAGCCATTCTCTGTCTCAATATCCTTTTATTCTGTTTCCCTATTACATCATTATTAATTTCGACTATGCTTACATTTAATTTTTTTTTGTCTGTCCCTTTCTCAAAGTCTATTTTTTTATTTTATTTTGTAATATTATTGTTCCTATTTCAATCTCAAAACTATATTGTTTTGAAGGATAGAATTACTGTTTTCTATTTTTTCTTCTTCTTCTTCAACTTTGATTCTTTTTAACTTTTGTAGAGAATCTCATTTTAATATAAGTCTACGCTTTATCATCATCTGATCTTCTTTATCGTTCATTATACCTTACGTATCTCTTTCGTTCTTCATTCTTAACACAAGAGATAATCATTGTTAATTGAAAAAAGTTGTAATGAGGGAGTAGAAATTCATATTAACTGAAGATAATAAGTGTGAAGTTTTCACAGGACTAATACTAACGAATGAATTATATATATAAAAAAATAGACGAATAATGTGATATGCTCTATATCTGGGGTGCTTCCACACACACACCACACACAACCACACACGTAAACAAACATGCAACTAACATATTTTAAGAATTCCATACTCTTCAACAAATCTCTTTATTATATAAATAATATATGCTGCTAATTTGATTTTGTAAAATATTTTCAGCTAATTCCTATAATTACCTCTTATAAGAGGATTATGCCTAAGCATAGCCCGCAAAATTTTTTTAGTCACCAATAAATACCAAATTATAGATAACTACTTTTCTAGAAAATATCCATATAAAATGATTTCTTTGATTTTACCATGATTAATAAAGAGCACCTAGTTTTATATTGTATCTATCAGTTATTCAAGTACTAGTTTTATAGTTTATGTATTATTTTTTACATTTTAAAAATGAGAAATTGTGATAATAAATTTTTAAATTTTCATCATTATAATATCAGTGCTATTATATATATATACTAATATATAAATCAACCTAACTATTCTTACGTAGAACACAATATTCGATTCTAATTTACATACTATAGTTTAGCTAATTATAAGTTATTGTAATTATCTGTCATTAAATATATGAGTTATATATTATAGATAGATAGATATATTGATTAAGTAACATATATAATGATACCAACCTATCCGTCTCGTTTGTTGATCTACCTACTAATGTATTAGCAGTGACGAGTGAATATTGTTCTGTAGATCATAATAACTCCGAACAGAGAAGATATATCGATTAGTAGAAGAACACACACGGAATCTCTTAAGTATCCTTAAATCAGAAAACCTCTTAAGAGCATGTAGTTAATCGTTATTACGACCTATCTATATAGATATTTCCTATCTCACCTGAGGCTCTCAATCACCGAAGTCCTGCGCTACGTGATGTATCGCGTCTCGCGCCCTAGTGAACTTGTGTATAATCTATCGAGTCTGAAAGTGCGAAGCGAGTACATTACCAAAGCGTCGGTCAAAACGACACTAATTGTTTGCTCAACATATTCCCCCAACAAAACCCCAAAATTCAATTCTGTTACATGCTGTCTATTTTTCATTTTTACTATTTACTATTATCATACCACCAAATTGACTTCATATACAAGAACTAAATACTAGTACCTTTAGTACTCATTTGTTCACTGTACTTGTAACTTTTATACTGACCACTACTGCAGGCTAATCCTGCACCTTACTTTAGTCCATTCAAGAACAAGGCGACTTCAAACCATCTATAATTGCGCAACCAACTCGCGAGACAATAGATCACACACCAAGAACCTTGTGCTAAACCAGCAGACGTACTCACCAATTACTTTTTTATACTCATAGCGCGATCCATCAAGATGACTATCATGTTTATCCATTCCTCTCAGTTAACCCCATTCCTCACCAAACACAACCTCAGGTTAATGCATTATTGCGAATACCTCAAGTTTAAATTTTGTTCAAATTCTTTCACTTCTCTAACACCGTAAACACTGCCTCAACTGACAACAATTCCTGATTCCATAGACTAGAGCATCCTATATTACTACATCCTATACATCATAATTAACACTAAAACAGCTTACATATTCCTCCTTAAACTGCTATCTAGCATCGTAACTAGCTTGATACTATTATAAGCAGAGTGTGTCATACTACAAAGAACAACTATATTCTACTCATGAAAAAAAACACTTTTAGGCTCCCAGTTGTTCCAAAGACAATTCTATTAGTAATCGAATGTCTGCCTATTACACAGGACCAACACGCGTGATTATATTACCACCATCAGATATATTTATGACTTAACAGTGCCGCTTTATTATCACCAACCATCAAACATCTATAATGAAAACTACCTTATAGTATGCATAAACAGATAGTGAGAGCAAATTGAAGTGTTGCGGAAGACATAAATACAAGTATAACATCCCTTGATGTTTCTCCTAACTTTAAAATTTTAGAGGTTTAGTAAATGAGTATATATTAGAGTGGAAGGATATGCAAAATAGATTAAAGTAAATAGAGGTTCAAGTTTGTTAGCCAAGAATTTGCATTTGCTTGGAGTTGTTATTAAAATCTTTCGTTTGTACATATTGCGAATATAGTGATAGTAAATTATGTTCTTTGAAGAGATATATAATCTCAATAACTTAATCTCGTATTTAGCATGATCTTTGAAAAGAGTTTAAAAACAAAAATTATAACTAATGTCAACCTAATTACTAAAATGACAAAATGTTGACAGATTACGTTTTAACACCAAAAAAGTTGGTATTCAAAGTAAAGTAAAATATGAATTAAAAATTTTGATGTTTCACAAATAAATAATGCGTTAAAAAAAGCCACAGAAAAAATTAAAAATATAGTGAAGGTGAGCGTTCTTCGCAGATTCCTTACGTATAAAAAGGGAAATAGTTATGTCGCAGATATAAATACATAAATATCAGTACCTATTTTTTATTTGAGGTGATGTAATTACAGTTTCTAATCTTTGTCACTTGAGTTAAAAAGTTAGGCATATTTCAGTATATGATAAAAGTCCAAAAACAATAGCGATACTTATTACTTTTGTCAATTTATAGGGAAGATGTTCTAATTATACTATATATATTTAATTAATTAGTAAAATTTATATAGTACGAGAGCTTTTCAAAGTTATCGTAAATTAAGACCAAATATAGTAGTATTATTAAGCATGAGCTTATCTAGTGACTGCAGTATTAGTTTGTCTAGTGTATGTGATTCACTAAATGTAAAGTACTAAAGCTGTAGTAGAATTATAAAGCATATAATTATAGAAAATATTATAAACTTTTAGATTTTAATAACAAACTTGTATATAATCAATAGAGTCAAAAGAACTTTAGTGCGTAATTGCTTTTAATTAAATGTTAGATATAATACTTTCCTATTATTCAAAACAGTATCATCATCAGATTGATTATCTCAACAGGTTTACAGTGATTTTGATCCAAAGAAACAGTTTCTGGAATTTAGAATAAAAGCCATTTCAGTCCCCAAACAGATAATGTCATCAATTAAAAAGTATTGACAAGCAATCTTGATATATTAACTTGAGATTTCAAAGGAAGATTACATACTATAATTATATATAATAATTCTTAGACAACAAATAAATATTAATTACTAGATCTAATTGTCAATCACTACTATTTCAATTATTTCCTCATTTTCCACAAACGAATATACGATTAAAAATTCATTAAGATACTGAAGAGA
Organism: Trachelipus rathkii; assembly: GCA_015478945.1. Lineage (NCBI taxonomy): Eukaryota > Metazoa > Arthropoda > Malacostraca > Isopoda > Trachelipodidae > Trachelipus > Trachelipus rathkii. The sequence goes on from JABUQX010086430.1 coordinate 47,989, forward strand.
ATATTGTTTTTTAAATGGGTGATTGAAAATACAGTCTACTAGCTTTGGAACAACCAGATGATCACAGTTTTCATATGAATTCACTGGGAAAATAGTAAGGCATATAATTTACTTTACTTTTTACTTAATAACTTTATCTTATTCTGACATTATTGTAAAGTCAGCAGGTATAATGAGGTCGAAGTTCTAATGAGTAAATCATTGAGCATAATAATCATGATACTTAAACATAGATACATTTGTGCTTAATTGAATTTTTTTATTTTTATAACATAAATATATAATTGTTTAACTATATATAAAAAAAAACATATTTGTATGAATAAAAAATAAATATAAACATACTTTCAATTAGATTATATACGGTTCAAACTGCCCTATTCTGAAGAAGATTATCAGTAGATACTGAAGAGGATCAAATAGTAGTACGAAATTATAGATAATTCTTTAGCCAATCAAGCCACTGTATATAAGTAAGCACTTGTGAATGGTCAAATTAGGTATGGTCAGCATAGAAAGCTAGCTGCACAATTCACAAGCCTAATAAGCCCTAAAATGAGATAAGTCAAATTTCTATTTCTTCCTAGTAGAGATTTGATCTTAAGAATTTTTTAGTGATATATAAAAAATAATAAATAAGGTTTACATTTGAAGGAGCAAGCCAAAGTCTTGCATATAATTATTATTCAGATATAATAATAAGATTTCAAATACATTACGCATAGTTCTGGTACTCAGACTAATTATCATGAGTATTATTGAGAAAATTGCTGGTATCTACAATAAGTATTTAATCAAGTTTTGAATAACTCAATAGATAACAAATAAATACAATTAGTAAAGTATTAGATTATAGGTTTCATATATTGAACTCATACATGATCGTGTCATTATAAGACTTTACTAAATCTACATTAAGAGAAAGAACATATATAGGTATCAAACATGTGCAAAGGTTACTTAGACTATCAAGTCAAGGACTAAATATGTTGCTTGTATATATTTAATACACTGAGATTTGACTATAACATTTTGTAGAGTATTATATTAGTGAAACAGTAGTGATCACTTTATCACAATATCAATGCATAATTCCACTTAATGTGTCCTGCAATAATATTCCTAGTTTATTATTGAGTACCTTATTAAATATAGGATCACATTGCTTGGATACTAACTGAAAATTAACATTACTTGAACTCTTTCCTGTGCCAGTCTTTCTACATCCACTGGACGAAATTTTAACTACTTTATCTCAGAATCTGCAAATAAATTAGTTAATGAAACATTTACCTCACAGGGTGCTATATAGAGCTTGCCAAACTTGGACATCATCTCTAAAGTGTTCAATTTAATTCTGATTTGTATAATTTATATATAGTATTTGTTTCTTTTTTTATGGTGACTAACTCCTTGACACTGAATCATAAGTTACCCACAATCAAAGCTTGAATACCTAGAATAAATAATATACCTCAATATTCAGGCTTTATGTGAAATAACCACTAGCATCTATCGCGTGACTAATGTCCCTCTTTTAGTGATGTGTGAGTATAGAGGATTAACTTTAAATTAAAAAATAGGCACTAAAATGTTTTAGCTACTTTTTATTTATGTAAAAAAAAATTATTACCTTATATTATTTTTTACGTAACCTTTATTTACATAATGGACATCCAAGAATCTAGTACTATAATTAACATATGATATAGAAAAAAATATTTTACTCTATTACTTATAATGTAGGTAAAATCAAGAAAAATCGAAAGTTGATATATATTATATCTGCTATCTATTAATTCCTCTCGTTG
>JABUQX010086431.1:0-20000 GCA_015478945.1 Trachelipus rathkii
AAACGAGAGATATTGTTAGAGATGATAATTATAGTTCATATTTCTCTCATTCACTTACTTATTATTATTTATTCATTTATTAATTTACTGTATTATTTATTTATTTATTATTATTTATTAATTGTATTATTAGTTATTTATCGTTGAATATTCACTAAAGTTTTTCAGTCTTTTAATGGTGGAATTTCTCGCCTCTGTTTGCCAAGAGTATACGCAGGGTGGTTGGTGAGGAATTATGTAGATGTGACTAATTATTAATCTATATATATATATTATATTTTATTTTGATATATATACTATATATATATATATAGTATATAGTTATATTTATTTATATTTATGTTTATACTATCGATTTATGATTCACATATTGTGCGTGTATTTCATTTTCCAATACTCTAATCCCTCTATTAATTTCTCTATCTTTATCATTTACACCTATACACCTATTGCTCTGACCAATGACTGGTGGTATAAGTGTGCTCAAATCATGTCACCGGGAATCTAGTTAAAAGTTAGTGGATATATGAATTAGTTTGAATCGATAATGCAAGTCTGAAATGAGTAAAGCCCCTGCCTTTATCTGAACTACGTATGTTAATTTTAATTATTTATACCTTTTTAGTTGAGCAGTGACTATTTGCGTTACGCATGATCAGGAAAATTCTAACTGTATATATAGTATTATATTATAATATACCTTGAGGTATACTTCACGTAAATGCAGCTTTAAATGCTATCTATTATATTTATATATTATTTTATATATTAGTATGAGCGTAGTGACTCATCACACTCATGTTAATGGCATCTCGTCATTGTAGGGTTCATTATTATCCTTGGCTTCTCATGTGGACCACTATACTATCCAATTATTGCTCTCCAGAAAAAGCCGCTATATAGTTATTTATTTTTAATTAGTATTATTATATATATATAATATATATCTATATATATAGCGTATATATATATATATATATATATATATTATTATATATATAATATATCAGAAACGAAAATACATACCAATGATCTTTATTACATTAAGTTTCTATTCCAGTTGTTTTGTATATTTAGATAACTATCTTTCTCTCTCTCTTCTCTCTTTTCCTGCAGCCTATATATATATTTATTATTATTTAATATATATAATATATATATATATTTTTATTATATCTTATATTATTATTATTATATATATTATATTTTTATTATTTTATATTATTCTATATATTTATATTTATTATCTATATGAATTTGACTGTTGTCAGGGTTTTATCGGATGCAATTAAAAAGTTAGAAGTATGTTGAAAAATTTGCATATGAGAAGAATTAAGTTAGGTTATATTGAAAATTTTTATGTGACTTTTGCAAACGCCAAGAGCATGAAACATGAGTCTTTTTATATGGTTGCAATTTCTCAGAAATTGAATTAATCTTCTGATATTTTTCTGCTTCAAGTTATTATGATTGTTAATTAGAGTCGGATGAATGTTTTAGAAATTAATCATATATTCAAAGATTTATTTTGAAATTGTTTATAAAATAAGAAAAATCATTTTGGTGCAGAATGTACCTCTTTAGACGTCGGGTTTTTTCGTTCAATATTAAATTATATGCTATAAAAATTGAAAACTTGTATTATTAAACTTTTGGTGATAATATTCTTTTGATATTATTTTTAGGTGCTTTAGAGAATCTTTCGAAATTTTTAAATTTAAAAACAATTAACACATCTTAATTCATGAGGAGATAGATTTAGAGACTTTCTTGGTTTGGAATTATTTCTTTTGTTTAATATTTATGTCATCTGATTGAGGCAACTTTGGATTAATCATTGTGTTAAAAAATATTCCTACTTGTAGTGCCTGGTCCAGTTGAAGTGAAACTGAGTATGTGGATACAAGTGTAGTAACATAACTAAAGTTTAAAGAATTCTTTTTTCCGCGTGTATATAGCCAGAGTATTGGGAATTTCCTCTATCCCTTTACGCCGGTAGTCTTCACGTGAAAGAGCCATCTCGTTCCATAAGAAAGCCGACGGGGCTAAGTTCCATAACTGGTCGGGCTGGATGAATGAATGGTGTTGCTATTTCTCTTCTTGGCTCAGTCTGCCGTCTTGTTGAACATTGAATAAGAGAATACATTTCCGTCCCTTTTCTTGAATTAGGGCTCTGATTCTTCGTAAGTTCTGTGGTGTTAGACTGTAAATTATTTATATATATTATTATATTATTATATATAGTTATATATTATATATTATATTTTGTATATTATTTTGCTATTTTTTTTTTTTTATTTATATTATTATATATATTTATTATTGATATATATTATATTATATTTATTATTATTTTATTTATTTTATACTATTATATTTATGTTTTATTATATGACTCTTTATGGGTATTTCTGCGTTCTTACATTTCTATTTTGTTCTACGATTGAAACAGGATCGGACGAATGTGGTTGTTTTGATTTAGAAAAATGTAAAGTAATTGTGAAGCGCGTTAAAAAAGTTAGTAGTGTTTACGGTGTTTCTTTATATATATATATGTATATATATTGGATTATGGGATCGAGTATATATATTTGGTGGATATATTTTGCTTCTAACTTTTTATATTAGTGTTTTGTTTTATTTTTGTGTTGAATAAGTTTTTTATTTTTTTTGTATTTTGTTGTTTTTTTTTTATTGTTATAATGTATATTTTTTATTTTTATTTTAGTTAGTTTTATTTTAATCATTATACTTCTTGTATTTATTTTAATTGATAGTTTGATATTTTATATTATATTTTACTTTTTTGAATCTTCGCGCCGTCGCTTGTCTATATTATTTCGCTTTGTTTCTGGGTTTGCCGGTTTTTGCCCCGTTCTGCTTACGGCGATGTTGATCGCCTCTTCGCAGCGCTTCTGAGGTCGGAGTTGAATTTTTTTAAAATAAAATATTCTCTCAAATTTATACAATATGTCGATAATTAAAGAGAATGTATGAAATTAAATACTTATGCAATTTATTAATCCCTGATACATCGTAGTCAAGGTGAAAATTTTGTAATTTATATACTTAATTTATAGAAGAATAATAATATAAATAATAATTAATAATATATATATAAATATAAATAAATAATAATAATGATGTTAAATTCTTAGAGGAAAGTTTTAAAGCTTACAAAAATTTTCAACGAAAGCAAATATTAAAACTAAATAAAAAGAACACGTTTAATAAAAGTTATAAACTATTTTTTAAAGCCGTTTTTGTTTTTTGCATTTGTGCTAAAAAAATTCTCGAGTTTTGTTCGTTTTTGTCAAATTTTGGAATTAAATTGATTAAAAAATATTAAAGTCACCAAACGTTAAAGAATTTCTCCTAATTCTGTATTTTATAGATGTAATAAATCTATAAAAAGCAACTCTTACAGAATAGTAGGAAATGTCCTTTATCGTTTGATGTTAGTTTCCATTGTTTTCGATTTTGGCATATGTGGTACAAAAAGCTGATACGCTATAATTAAGCATTGTTTAGCAAAAGGGAAAATATCGAATTGCGGCTTAAACTTCGCAGGTCTTTTTAATTTTATTTATCTTTGTTGTTTCGTCGAAAGTATTGAGTTATTTTATAGATTAGATAAGTGAATAGTATTGACGCGAATATCTCTAGGAGCCTATATATGAAATCAATGTATTCTGAACTATTAAGGGTTTTTATATATTATCATATTTGTATGTATGTTATTGTTTTATTAACTTCTTTTTTTTACTTATGTTTATACTATTGTAATAATTTAATTGATGTTATTATTATAGAATTATCTAAGGTTTTAGAGGTTATATTTTTTTTTTATGATAATATATAATTTTTATGTATATGTATTAGTTTTTTTTGTGTATATGTATATGTATATATTTTTTTTCAGTTAAGGTATTTTTTTTTTTTTTTTATATTTGGGATATCATTATTTATGTTTATTGCATGTTGGTGTTCAAAACCACTGGCTACGGGTCAAGAGCCCTATATAAGGAGGGGTGCGTACCCTCAAAGGGTTTCATCTTCCGCTATGTAGTCATTATCTGTCAGATGAGCTATAGACGCGGTAGGCTTAAAGTGAGTGGGATTTGAGGTCAGCTATTGGGATAAGCTCGAAAGTATGAAATAGATTTTCCATCAGAATCAGAGGTGGCAGGTTTTTAAAGTAAGGAAACACCGGTCTATTGCGTAACTAGCTTCTAGTAGTTATCGAATATCTAGCTACATAGAATCTGTACTGCTATAGATTCTAGCACCGTCATTTGGCTATGAGGGCGTCTGATTATAGGGTTGGTATTCGCGTATGTGAAAAGTTGCCCTTTGAGTTCACCTGACGCTTGCGGACCTTGGTAGATCATAGATACAGGAGCACCTTAACATTCTGGTGTCGGCCGCATATAGAATAGAGGTGTCAATTGTGAGTGGAATGTTAGAGAAAGTTTGTATAGTTCTGCTTTGACTCGACCTGTCCTAAAGCGGGTGAATTCTAGAGCCCTCCCCTCTAGATTATAGCAGTACTCCATACAAATTGGGCGGATTTATAACTTGTATATATGTTTGCTGGACGTTAACTGAGTAGAGACGAAAAAAAGTCTGCGTTCTAGTTTAACAGACTTTCTCAGTTCTTTGAGGTATGCCCATTGCAATCGTTGTGATGTGATGGTTCCAGTTCATGTTTTTTTGTTCATTGTTAAGGCCAAGTGATGTTTTTTATATTGTTCCAACAGGAGAGTCGCTAGAACGGTCGATTAGTGGGGTAGGAAGTTAGAAAGGTATTTTAGAGAGAGGAGATTTGTAGAAGTCGGGTTTTTTAAAGAATTGAATTTCACAATGGTTTGAGTCGACTCCCTTTCTCGGTATAAATTCTATTTCTCAGATGCAGAGAGAATATTGAATCGGAAAGATTAAGACAAGTGAGGCAATTCTGAAGTAAAAGAGGTGAGCATAATTGAACATTGCGTTGAAGATACGTGAAGGTTCGGAGTCATCGACATTATGAAAGTGGATAGGGTAATGTGCAGGTGAAAAGATCATTTAATGAAAGAGTTGAGAATATAAGTAGGAGAATAAGGACATTGATCCTCAGTTTGTCAGCCATCTAGACATTAGAAAAGCAGATAGTCGCGTCCATCTAAAAACAGCCAAATTGAGATATTGAGAAGAAAATCTAGACAGTAGCTCAGGCAATAGAGAAGGAGGAAAACTCAAAGGAAGTGGGGAAGACTTGAGAGAGTCAGTGATGCTGTGTCATTACCCGGTCAATGCTTTTGATATGTCAAGCGTTGCCACCTACGTCATAGTCTTTTTCCGTAGCTAATGAGCGGAAAACCATATAGTTCTGGTTAGTATTGAAGTGAGTTATTTTCGTCCTTATGTAGTATTCCACTCGATTGCTCCGAAAGTTCCGTGTCTGGGACAGTAAATTAGAGTTGAATTTATGTGATTATTCCCAGATTGATATATATGATATGTTGAGATCTAGTAGGGGTTTTTTTCAATAAGATCTTAGATGATATCAAGTGAGAGGAGCTATAGGGCGATAGTTAGAAGGTCAGAGCGGTTTCCTTTTTTCGGAACAGGTTGTGACACTGTGCGTGCTCCATCTACTTGAGGGGGTAAACGTTGTAGTAGGTGAATTACATAAGAATATAATTGAAGCGAGGAGCGGGGTCAGCATGAAAGCACACCGTTCCTCTAAAACTCGGAGAGGATTCGCTTCATCTACGGGTCACCTGCCTTTTAAGTTCATGATTTTAGTGAGCCAATGCACCGCCGAGTCCAATGTATGATCATCAAGGCAAAGGTCATAGGTCACGCTGAGAGGAGAATGAGGGAGGAATTATAGGTAATGTTCCAGAGATCGTGCGGTTGAGTGAGTATAATATGATGGCTCTGTTATAGATTATTGCCTTTTTTCAGTTTGGAGAATTTAGCAATTCAGAACTAGTCAGTATCTTAATAATAAGGATGAGGTCAAACTAACTATTGCTGGAGTTGTTTGATGATGCGTTTTTGGCATGAGGCGTAGGAAAGATGTGTTTAGTAAGGGGTTAGCCAAGGAGGTAGTGTTATTCTTTTCGTTTGATTAAAGCCCGCTTTTGGCTCGTTGGAACGATTTCTAGCGTGAATGTAATTAATTAAGCAAGAGTGATAGGGAAGCGAGAATTTTTCCACTCTCGTTAATTGCATGTCTCTAGCCTGATAGTCTAGAGGACAAGCACTTATTGAACCATGATTATGGAGGAAAAAAGATAAGTCTTCGAAGAGAATATGAACCTGCTCAGTCCATCTATCGTAATTCAGCTCCACCTGTTATCGCGGAAGCCGAAGCCTCACTCAGAGTCAACCAGTGCATGTCCAATTAATTAGTTAGCGGTAGAAACTGTGGACGTTAAGCCTCCTTTCTCCGCCAGTTGTTCTCTGATTCAAAGTGCCAGAGAAATAACGCATTGGCGGGATGGAGGCTTGTTGGAGAGAAGTATTGGTGAAAAATTTAGTAGATATATTATTGTTGTTGTGCGTTCAGAGAGAAGGATTCCTAGTGGTGAATGTTACAGTTAAGTCAAGGTGTTTTCTCTAGATATTTTGGGGACGATCGGTGAATGTTGGTAGGTTCTTTTATTAAGTTTTTGTCACCTAATAAATATATGTAGTTTGCATTTTTTATATAGTATTATGTTTTATATGTATTTATATTTATATTAGGTGTTAGTTTTTGATTATATTTATATATTTTATATTATATATTATGATTTTTTATTATATTATATTATTATTATTTTTTTTAATTTATATATATATATTTTATTTATTTTAAATATATTTGTACTTAAATATGATTTATAATATTATTTATAAATTATTATTGTACGTATTTATTTTTGTGTTTTCTACTCAATATATAATATTAATGTTATATATATATAATGTATATTTTTATATTATAATAATATGTATTATATTATATATAATTATTAATATATATTATGTTGAGTATAGTTGTGGTTGGTGATTATAAGTTTTGATGTAGTTTTATTTGTTTTAATATTTGGTATTAAATATAGGTGGATATTTATATTTTTATTTTGTGGTTGAGTTGTTTGTGTGGTTATGTTTATGTTGTGTATAGTAATGTTTATTTATATAATTATATTTATTTTTATTTTATATATTATATATATTTATTTTTATTATTTATTACTTTATTTATTATATATGTATATTTATATTATATTAATATATATATATACTTTATTATATAATATATAATATATTAGTGACAGTTCAAATATAATTTATTTATTACATTTATTTTAATGATCGTTATTTTGTTTGGTTATTATATGATTTAGTTTATTTTATGTTATATATAGTGTCTATGGTTATGATTATTTTAGTTTTATTGTGTGTAGTATTTTTGATTTATAGTATGTTATTTTGTTTTAGTATTGGTTTTGGTTTGGTTATATAGTGAGTTATGAGGGTGATTATTAGTATTTTGAGGTTTGTTATGATATTATAGTTTAAGGTGTGAGTATTGAGTTTGGTAGTTGGTTGTTAGTGTTGTTTATTTTTGGGTGGTTGTACTGTAGTGAGTATATTTGATTTATTGTATTTGAGATGTGTAGTGAGTAATTATTTTATTGTGTTAGTTTATTTAGTATGTAGTATATTGGGTTTGTTATATGATGTGATAATATGTTGTTAGGGTAGTTTCTACATCATCAGACACTAGCGTTTTTTCAGCATCAAAACCCATTCCGTATGGTCCGCAGTTAAAGTAAAAAGCGTGGCTGGCTTGCGAGTTTTCACGCGATACAGTGAAGTGAGTGACTGCAAATTTCCTTGTGAGAACGTCTTGTGGCTTTAAAGGTGGGGTGAGGCGTTCCCGATATGCTCAAATAATGGGGGAGCAGGGCTGGTGCGTGGTGGCGCTATATAATCATACTCAAGGTCCAACCATGGGTTAGTTGTGTGTGGGTGTTCCGCTAATGTCGAAGAGCTAGGTTTTTACTTGCTCATAATAATACATATAAATATTTCCGGTCTCAGTATGTATTCCTTATCTTTTCAGTTGTTCTGTTAATATATTATTAATATAAATATAATTTATTATATATGTAGATTGATGTATGTTTATATTATTTTCTCTCATTTCCAGAGCTTGTATATATTATATTATTATGTATATGTTATTATGTTGTATTTTTATGTATTTTGTTTTATCACGGATGTAACATTAGATGTAGGCATTATAATGCGAATTTATGAACACACATTTTGTAGCTTATATGATATTATTTTATTATTTTTCATGTACTTATATGTTAAAATATATATATTCTTCGAATGTTTTTTTTATTTATTTGATTATTCTTTTTTATTAGTTTTATTATTTTTAATTTGTATATAAATTTATATATATATATTTATTACGTATTTTTTTTGGAGTATATTATATGGTATTTGGTAGTATTGTTTTAGGTTTATTTGTTGTTTGGGTTTTTTTTATGTATTTATAATTATTTATGTATGGAATTTATTTTATGGTTTATATTTAATATTATTTATTTTTGTGTAATTAGTATTTAATACAGATTTTGGTTGGGGGTATATATTTATTATTTTTTATATTTTAAATTCTTTTGACTAGAAAATAAGTTGTATTATTTTGTCATATTTAGATTAAAGAAGTTTAAATTAAGTAAAATTTTTTATTGGGATGTGATTTTTTTCGAATTTCTATATATTATTTAATTGAGTGTGTATATTTTTGGTATGTGGTTTTAGTTTGTTTTCATATTTTTATTAGAGATTTGGAAGCTGAGTATGTGTTATTTGGATGTTGAGTATGTGTTATTTATTTTATTTTTTATTTAATATGTTATTATTATACCTTATGTTATTTTTTCGTGTGAGTTTTAGTTGTATATTATTATATATTGGTATATTAGTCTATGCGGTGGAGTAGGTTGTTAGATAGGGTGGTTATTGTAGTGTGTGTTACGATATATTTGTGGTTAGGTATAGTGATTGTATTTGGTGTTGTGTTTGGGGGGGGTTAAAGAGTTATGAATATATATGTGTGTAATATTTTGTTATTAGTGAGTGTTTTATTGTTTCTAAGTGAATCTATGTGTTTGTAGTGATTGAGGATTATATTATATGTTATATGTATATTATGTGTTATATTCTTTTCATTTGTATTATTTTATTATATTTATATGTTATTTTATTATATTTTATATATTATTATATATGTTTATATATTATAGTATATATATATATTTAGTAACACTATATATAGTAATTATTATATATATATTGGTGGGGGGGTGTATTTGTTATTTAGTGAGTTATATAGTAGGGGTGGATATATATTATATAATATATATATAGTGATATTGTGAAATTTATATATAGGGTATATATATTATTATAGTAGTAGGGGTGTATTATAGTATTAGGTTGGTCATCCTATCTCGTGAAACATCAGTGCATTGTAACTAAAAGGATACTATAACTATGCTACATGGAAAAATAAATAACATTTTTTATTTTTATGCAAGCTTATCGTATAGAGACTTAAAGGAAAATAGTTTTATTCTAATATTATGTAATAGCGTATCTGTTAGAGAGTACTGTAGTATGGATGTTGGGATCTTAGGTCTGGCAGCGGTACTGCTTTCATGTAAACTTCGCATTTCCTGGGCGAGTAGTAAGGGGAGGGCAAGAGTTACGCAAAGTATTTGTGTTTTTTATTATATGCTCTGGGAGTAAAATGTTAGATTTTCTTCGTTTTATTGTTCCTTTTTGTTAGGGGTTTCGAGGCCGACGGAGAGACAGGGGAAAGTACGCCCCGTCGTCCCCCAGTAGGTCGACCGAGAAACCCCGACTCTGACCATCTTGTGGTTTACCCTTGGGTATTCTTATTTAGTTAAATTAATCGACATTGGCACCCTGAGTTCTCCATATCCGAACTCATAGAGTCTAGAAGCTCTTTCGTTCGTTCTCAAAGAAATGATCATATCAGTCTAATACAGTATTTTCCATTACATTTTTATACAATTTAATAAATTTATTACGTTAGCGTTTATTTTTTTTATTTTTTTTTTTTAATTCATGAATAAAAATTGTTATAAATGTTGTGGCGCGGTGTTTGTCGTACGTTGTCTTTTTGGTTTTTGTAGTTTTTTTTGTTTATTTTATATAAATTTTTATATATATATATATATTATATATGTTATATTATTATATATTATATATATTATATATATTATAGATTTTATATATATATATATATATATATATATATATATATATATTATATATATATATATATATTATATATATATATAACTAGATTATATATACTATGTATGACAAAGGATTCTTACAATCGAATATACATATGTTTGGAAGATGGTGAAAATTCTGGTGGCTTTTTTTAAAAAATTATATAATAATTAAATATGATCAAGAAATTTTACGATATAGTTGTTAATTAAATGATATAAATTTAATAATACAATTAATGTTTTCATTATATTCTTCAATGTAGCTCACACCTTATCATATAGGAAGGCGTTCTAGTTGCGCTTATTTAGGTTTGGCTTTTTTTAGGAACTTTTACTATTAGGTTATATTGTTTTACCTTTTTTATTATCTTTTCCTCGTGTATTTTTTGCATTTACGTTTTTGACTTATTGTAATATACGTATACTTATCGTCGCTATATATTCTGATATGCACCATTCCGCTTATTTTTCCATTGATTTTCAAGAAAGTTTAAAAATTTTCAATTTATCATTAAGTTATAATCAAATTAGATGAAATATTTGTACTTACGTTTGGTTTGATTTTAGTTCTATCTGGTTGTATGAAAATCGCTTAGGGGTTCAGAATTGCATATTAATATGATAAAATAATATTTATATATAATATATATATATATATAATATATATATATATATATATATATATATATAATATATTATATATATATATATATATATATATAATATATATATATATATAGTATTATATATATATTATTAATATAATATATATATATATATAATATATATATATATAATATCTATATATATATATATATACTATATATATATATATATATATATATTATATACTCTACTAATATAATATATAATTTCCAGCGTCACACCAATATCACCCAGTCACTACATATGTCACAGGATCCTCCTTTCAATCTGCAAATTTTTTTTCCGTCGCCTTACCCCCCGTAATCTATTCAGCCAATAATTTTCTTTGATTGTTCTCATTGGACTCCATTGCGCGGCGTCGTCATTTTCCTACTCTGTGGTCCATAACACCTTCTAAAAGGTTATCCCATATCTTGTCTGAATCCTCCCACTTTGATAGTAACTATTTTCTCTTATCTCCAAAAACTCAATATTCTTAATAACATTTAATTGTGTTATGTAACATTAGGACTAAATATAATGTAAGGGCATCTATTTATTTGTTTTTATTTATTTTTGGATTGATTTTTTATTTCATCATCTCAATTCGCCATCCAAATGTTCTTTTGTTGCATATTTAAAAAAAATATGAGCCAGATCCCACCCATAGACTTGAATATTCAATACAGTGTAGCCGCTTCATTCTAGGCCGTGGTGGGTCCGTACATAAATTTAATAATAATATATATATATATATATATATATATATATATATATATATATAAATATATATAGTATATATATAATAAATTAAATATATATATATATATATATTATAATATATATATGAGACTGGAACCGGTAGTAAAAAATTTTTATTCAGGTATAACGAACAAGTAGTCAACTGCTTATGACAGAGAAAAAAAAAACTGGTTACTAAAAAATTTTGTCAATTCACCACACTATATATATATATATATATATATATATATATATAGTAAAAAAATATATATATATATATAATATAAATAAATATTTTTTAGTTTTATTGTACATTTTTTATAATATATATATATATATATATAAAGCTAGAAACGAACTTAAGTATTTAGATGTTACTTAATTAGTTGTTAATTAGATAGTATAAAACTATTTAAAAAAACAATTTTTACAAAAATTGTTTTAATTAATAATATTTTTTACTTTTAATCTTTATATTTTAATAATTTTAGATATATTATATATTATATATATATATATATTATATATATATATATATTATATATATAGATATTATAATATATATTATATATATATAGTATATATATTATATATATATATAATATATATTATATATATATTATATATATATATATATATCCCCGGCAGGGGTATTGATTCTTATTAAGGTGTTAAGCTCTGGTTATAGGTTTGATAGGTTTAATAAGACTTGTTTACAATCTGGAGCATGGCATAGTAATAAAAATCAATGCTAGGGGGACTTTCTGCATCCCTCCGGCCCCAGCAGTAGTATGTGCATTTGTTGGGCATTCGTGCATTAGTATTTTGCACATATATAATCTTTCAACTTCATTCTTTCCACCCTCATTTTCTAAATTTTCGCGTCTTTTCCAATCCACCTTCTTTATCACATTTTTCTTTTCTTTTTTTTCTTTTGTTATTTTTTTTTTTTTTTTTTTGTGAATTTCCACCCATTAGTCCCCTTAAATATATGTCCAAAGCACAGCCCCTTGAGCTATCCGGTGCCTCTTCCCGCATGGGTTTTCAGTTCACCCCACACTTCTTCCCCGTGGATGAGGGTACAGAAGAAAAACCGGTCCTTTAGCTCACCTTTGAGCTGGACCGCCAATTGTAGGGAACCCGAACCAAGGCTAACCACTGAAGAGGCTGTTCTGCACTTTGGTGTATAATCTCGGGGTCTAAGTGAAGATATAAGGTGCCGTGTGGTACATGGGGTGTAAACTGGCGTAGAGTTCCGAGGGGATCTTCACGAGGCCACATCCACAACCTACCCTACGGGGTGGGGTCCGGGAGGTTGTATGAGTGACTGTAACCCTGTGTGTGGGGGAGAAAGGATTGCCCTTTCTTATGAAATATAATCGCCTTCCCAGCCCATCTATTATTCACTTTTATGTTCTTTCCAATTATTGTCATTACTTCTCATCCATGGAGACGAAGTTTGAGGTTAAATTTTTATGGAAAAGTTATTAAAAGAAAAAACGTGTTTAAACCAAGGTGAGTTTAACATCAACAACAGCAATTATCATCTGTCGGGTTCCCAGCCTGACCCTGTTGCGGTTCCTATCTACTTCCAGACCACAGGTAGTACCTGTGCTTTACTTTCTTCTCCTACACCTGAAGGTCCTTTGCATAATTTCGGCGATTCGTCGACTAGCATACCCAAACACCCCAGGTGCCCATAAAGGTCCGGCAATACCCACAAAGGTAGCCCTCCCGCATAAGTGCGTTCTCATTCGTTTAATCCACAATGCTGCAACCCCCCTCCATAATTGGCCCCCCCAGCCCCAGACCCACATCCAAAATTTTTTTCCCCCCGAACAAATAATATCACATACTGCGATCCACTAACTCCACAAGCGTTTCACTGAGACACAGACTATCATTTTCAGCGATGCCCTTGAAAAAGTTTTAGGAGTTAGAAGACCCTCCAGTCACAATAATGAGTAATGGGTCCATTCTCGTACAAGTTGCTAACCGAAATTTCATTCCTAAATCATCACCTAATGTCTCTCGCAAATATTCCTCTTATTTCTACTCCTGAATGAAATAGAGAAACACATCTAAAGGCACTTATTCTTTAGAACAGAAAAACGGAAGATTTAGCTGACATTTTAAGAAAGCTCCAGCAAGAAAAGATTTTCCGTTACATACATTTATAGATTTCTCCTCGTCGGGACTCGCCTGACATCCCCCCAATTCCCTCATCCACCTACAACAGGCGGAAAATAGGTCTCACAGTCTAGGTTGTTCGCACGTTTATTCCCTCGACCCAGACGTTTTTTTCAAATGTCAAGTTTGGTCATCCCCAAAAATACTATAGGGGACCGGATGACATATGCCAAATCTGCGGAGAATTATTTTCAGCACTCCCTGTGAAATAACACCCCTAAACATGTAGAAACTGTGGCAGGACTCCACAGTGCTTCTTCCTTCAAATGCCCGTCGATCTTACCTGTTACTAGTAATGAAATTTATTTACCATACATTGTGTTGATGTTTCATCTAATGCTATAACGGCCAGCTAATGAAAAATATCAGACAATTCTTAGGCAATCTTTACGCCACAATTACAAGCTGCTCCCCAAGCCTCCGCGTGTTTAATCCGCTAAGCACAAACCCATCCTACGAACTTCTCTCCTAAATCCAATTGAAACTCAGGCAGTTCTGCAACTTGTCTAACACTTAATTCCCCCGACACTACTGACTTCTAAATAGTACAAAAGCAGCCCTTGATCCATCTCCCCCCGTCCAGAAAACCATCAACAATCTTCACAGAAGTACTATCTCCTCAACATCCAGCGTAGGAAACTAGATGGGACTGGCGTTGCGATACCAACAGCATAAACTTGGAAAGACACATCTGCCGTGCCAAGACACACTGTTACGATATCATACCCAATAGGCTCTCAAACTTATGTCATAGGAGGAACTGTCTCTTTGTCGTCGTATTGTGTTGCTCGCTCTCCACTATTAATCAAATTCCTGAAAAAGATAGATTTGTTTGCTAAACACAAGAGAAAAGAATAAGTGGCCAAATGTTAAAGATTATTCGGTTAAATTAAATACAGAGCATCCGAATTTTTAAACAAAGCAGACGTAAATAATGAAACTCAGAAGAAACCTCGCCATAGGTCTATTCCAGAGACAAAAGCAATGGCTTCAATAGATTGTATACCCAATCAATCACAGCTATTGGAGCAAGCTCACGCAAGTCAAGGTTCCTCTAATAGTCTGCAGGATAATCTAGCTCCTTTGAATCTTCCTATAACTCTTCTTCCGAATTTCCTATCTCAGCACTCCCCAAGGGATTCTGTACCCTAGCGGATGAAATGAATAACAGCTCCCAAATGGAGCTTGGAAATGTGATGACCCATTTCTTTTAATGTTTCCTGCGCTTCCGAGAAAGGCGAATGGAAAACTGTCCAACGTAAACGTCGCAAAACGCTCTAAGCGTTCTGGATCTGTCGGAGTCATGAAAGGAGACCCAGAGGTCCCCATTCTTAAATCAATTGTTCAATCTCCCAAAATCACTCGCATGATGGATTACTGGCAAAATCTCCAGTATACGACCTTGTCAATCCAACAAATCTTATATTGGAATCCAATATCGTAACCCCAAAACATTCTCGTAAAGATGACGTCCTTCCGGTGACACCTCCCTTCCCTATTCCCACGGAAACAACTCCATATCCCCTCACACATTTCTGAATCTGGCTTGCTTGGCAGATACTGATACCACTCCCATTCTTAAGCATGAACATTTTGGTTGCTCCTTCCAACGACCAACCAAACCCATAAATAATTTGGACTTGTTGACCTCAACTTATTTCGCATTCATGGCGAAGCCCCTTCACCAAATACTACTGAAAACCTCTTCTCAAAAGCTGTCATATCAACCTTAAATCTCTGTTGTATGAGCTCTGTCTTTACTACCAGGATATGTTTTCGCTCCTCCTCGTCGAGAGCCACCGTCTCAGCCTTTTCTCCTCCATGCTGAACCCCACCTCCGAACACTACCTAGCCTAGTCACGATAGAGACATGTCTCAAAAGACGCATTCATCAATAATATTTTATTTAGACAACACAGCATGAACACATATGACCACGTTCCTTCAATGGAATTGTCGTGGCTACTTATTATAATTTTGAAGATTGTTCAACTAATAAACATATGTAACCAAAGTACATATGTTTACAGGGAATTCGAATTTTGTAATCGCGACTTCCTTTAACCGTCTGAATATCGCCGATAACCTCTATAAAAGGAGGTGACAATGATAGGGGAGGTGCAGGAATGCTCATTCATAAATCTGTCACCGACCTTAGTGACTGCTCAATCTACTTGGCTCCGAGTAGTGATATACTAAGGTCCGACTTAGCTAATCTTTTCAAACAGCTCCCTACTCCGTCTGTTATACTGGAAGACTTCAACCTTCGCCACCTTATTGGGCGACTCTGTCACTTCGTCAAGCCCAATATCCTTGGTCCGCTTTTGATTATTATATACGGCAGGACCAATTATCCAATAGTTTTTAAATGAGCTTTTTTACCTAGCCCAATGTTGAAAGCCTAATTCCTGCTGTCGTTAATGACGACGGAGTGGGCTTCTTTTTTTAAGCGCAGCTTCCCAATTTCTCAGCTTCAACATACTCGTTTCCGATGATGATGATGCTTTCGCTTCTTCCAGCAAGTTTGTCGATCTCAGCAAGCGAAGCCTGCAATCCACAATCTTCTAAGGTACAAGGGTCGGCAACCTTTGGTGGTCCCAAGGTGCGCACGAAGCTAACCGCAGAGAAGAAACTCTACGGGCAATACAAAAAGACCCGTACAATCCCAAACATAATGATTTTTCAAAAGCAGCTGCGGTGTGGTATGGCTTAATAAATAGGCGAAAACCCAAAACAATTTTTTCAAACTACAATGTTGAAATCTGTTAACTCCAAAGTGCCCAACCAATATTCGGTAATTTTACTATAAAATATCTCGTCGCCCAGCAACCCTCACTCCACAGTCCTTCCGTTTATGGGAATGATATATCCCACAGAACTCTGCTCCTTGCTGCTGTTGCAAGATGCACTAGGTTTAGTTTTGCTAAGCCACTCGAGTTCATTTCCGCTATCCTGAAGACTTTCAAATAAGAACTAATCTGAACTAACTGCACTGCCAGACTTCTCAACAGCGAAAGGGGAAGATCATACCTATAACCGTCTTTTTACACTTGCAGAGTATCAACCTGCATTGGCGAATATCAAAGATAGTGGCCTCAGCCCAAACATGATTTCGTACATCATGCTCCGTTATATCCCTCTTTTCATTAAATGCCTTCTGTCAATAGAATCCATCAGGTTTTGAAGCTCTTTCTATTCTGTCACTTCACTTTATTTTTTCTGGATGAAGGCGTTCCGCAGGGTAGTGTTCTAAGTGTACTACTTTTTGCTCTCGGATTTAATGACATCGTTACTTCTATCCCAGCAACGGTCAATTTTTCTCTCTATGTTGATGACCTTGCGTTATATATAGCCGGCACCAGATCGCCTTTTCTTGAACGGCAACTTCAACTAGCTATTGAGAATATTTCACAATGGGGTATCTCCCATGGCCTCTATTTCTCTTCCACCAAAATCTCAGCGGTGCTTTTTAAGAAAAAAGGGAATCGAAGAACCTGCCACCTTTTTCCAGCGAACCTAACCTTATATGGTTCGCCCATCCCTGTAACTTCACAAGTCAAATTCTTAGGACTCATTCTAGATGACCACCTAGCACCGCATATTGAACTCCTCAAAACTTGTCATCGCGTGCTTGACCTGTTACGTCATCTCGCCTCAAAATCTTGGGGCGCTGACCGCAAGTCCCTTTTACGTCTATATATCGTCCTAGTCTGATCGAAACTTGACTATGGCTGTGTAGTATATGGTCAGGCCTCCCCTACTCTAATGCACCTATTAGATCCCATCCAAAACGAGGCGATCCGCATCTTCATCGGAGCCTTCCGATCGTCCCCCCGGGTGAGCCTTGAAGTTGAATCTAATGTGATGCCACTCTCTCTTCGAAGGGAATACATCATTTGCACAAGTTATTTTCGTTTTCAAACCCCAATATAGTCTTCTCTGACACCGATCCTGCAGGAGATACCTCATAATCCTAATTGCTGTTCATTTGCAAACACAGTTTATAACATCCTTAATTTTCTTAATATCCCTTTGCAAAAGATGCTGCCTTTCTCTTATGACGAAGAGTACACACCTTGACTATTCCCAGCTCCAACCATTTTCTTGGCCCTGACCTCTCTCTCCAAATCTAGCCACCCTGCTGCCTTGTTAAAGGCATCATTTCTGTCTCATTCCGTAGTTCATGGTGAATTTACTCCAGTGTTTACTGACGACTCTATAACAGGGGATAGTTTGGGCGCATCTGCTGTATTTCCTGACCGCAACCTCTCCCATACACTCCCCCCTCATGCCTCAATTTTACGCGGCAGAATTAATGGCTATAATGATTGCCCTTTCTCGAACTCTAATCCTTAACCAAAACCACTCTTATGTCATTTATTCAGATTCTCTCAGCGCCCTCCAGGCGCTTAAAATCCCTTATTCTAAAAACACAGTGATGTCCGCTGCACAACAATTTCTTTGGCTGCTCCACTCCCGTAAGAAACAAATCATTTTATGTTGAACCCCTTTCACGTAAGGGTAACGGGCAATGAAATCGCCGATAGCGAAGCCAAAAATATGCCACCTCTTCGTTCGGAGCTATTCCAGGTACCATCCCGGTTGCCATTCAACCAAGGTCGTCGGTTTCTTTTCCCCAATCCAACCTGAATTTACTATCCCCCCTGCCCCTTCTCCCGACAAGGCTTTCGATCTTGTTGGCAGAAGTGCTGGACGAGTGATCAGCGGGGAGTGAAAACTTTGAATATAAAGCCGAACATTGGTGAGTGGTCCTCCTCTCACCAACGAAAATAAAGACGCTACACGAGAGGTGATACTTGCACGCCTCCGTGTTGGTCACAACAATATCACTCACAGTCACTATATGTCACGGGACCCTCCTCCCATCTGCAAATTTTGCAGTCGCCATTCCCGCAATCGGTCGACATATCTTTTCATTAATTGTCCCAACTGGACCCTATTCGCCGTCGTCATTTTCCTACTTTGTGGTACATAGACCCTTCTAAAAGATTATCCCATATTTTTCTGAATCTTCCCAGCTTTCTTAGATAACTCTTTTCTTGTATCTCCAAGAAGCGAGTATTCTTTACAATATATGATTTGTTATGTAATATTAGGACTATTTATAATGTAAGATATAATTTTATTTTTATTTTTATTTTTTTTTTTTATTTTAATTTATTTATTTTTATTTATTTTTTGACTGAATATTCACTTCCCCATTCAAATTTTTCCCTGACATTCAAAATATGTACAGCGAGGACCCACCCATGAAGTTGATTTTTCAGCTCAGTATGGCCGATTCTTTGTGAGCCGCGGTGGGTCTTGTACATTGACTCAAAAAAAAAAATAATAAATAAATAAAATAATATATATTTATATTATATAGTAATATATAACTATATAATATATAGATATAAGTATATATATATATATATATATATATAATATATATATATATTAATATATATATATATATATGAATGGTATTAAATTAAACATAAAGAACTAAACACCCTTTAATTAACCTAGAATATACACATAGGGCGCTTATGCAGTGAATCCAACCGCTCCCCAAGACACTGTACGTCTTTGAAAATCCCACTACAGCTATCTTTAAGCAAGGTAATAACCTATCCAACATAAAGCCTTTTACATTCAATATCAAAAATATCCACTCCAAACCACACAAATCACATATCAACTCGTGAACAAAGATCAAAATATCCACCTACAATCAATAGGAGTCAAGTCAATAACAACATAAACCTAATTTATTTTTATATCCCCCTATCTACATCTCAACATTTCACACAGGATCATATTCATAACCTATCCCCCCCTTAATACCAAAAGATGACACACTTTAATAAACCTAATTCACCAATAACATTACCCTCATGGGCTTAATACTATCACACATAAGCAAAAGAGTGACAACCTAGAAAACCTACATTCCTCAGTATTCCTTACCAACAGAAACCAACAACTTACTCGAAGACGCTCTAACAACATAAATAGACTCAATAAACAATCCCGATAATCTCCTTCTGTTTCCCTCCAAATACAAGTTACAGCAACATGGCAAACCTT
>JABUQX010086431.1:25000-50911 GCA_015478945.1 Trachelipus rathkii
ATTGAAAAATAGCATTTATTCAATGGCAGTGATTCTTACACTTTTTGTTTTTATTTTAAATAATCTATATTTATTATGTAATATTTTCTTTCATATATCGCCAATTTTTGCTAAAATAAAATAATTTTATCGTAACTTAATGAAATTTGAAGAAAATCAATTGTTTATATAGTGATAACTCGGGCTAAGCCGAGCAGCCCGAGTGTAGGAGTCGCCTCTGATATATATATATATATATATATATTTATATATATATATTGCTAAAATATATATATACTATATATATATTTATTATATATATTATATATATATATATTATATAATATATATATATATATATATTATATATATTATATATATATTATGTGTCTCAAAAGTAAGTGTTCTAATATCGTATTTAATTATGTATTGAATTTACCAGAAATTACAAGTTATCTCCTTCACGAAGTATGACCCTTGAGAGGTTACACAGCGGTTTCCAACGTTTCTTCCACTGTTCATTGCAGTACCGGAAGTCATTTTCCTGAAAGTGTGTTTAGTTCACGTGTTACAGTATTTTTTTGTTTTCCATCGTCCCAAAATGATGACCCTTCAACCTCATTTTCAACTTAAGGAAGAGGTAGAAATCGCACTGAGTTAGATCTGGGCTGTATGGAGGATGGGGAAGTATTGATGTTTTTCTTGCCAGAAATTCTAATAATTGAGGGCGCAGTGTGAGATGGCGCGTTATGTGGTGAGCAACCAATCGTCTGCAATGTCTGTTTTGATTCGCTGATCTCATTTTCGAAGTCGTTCCAAGACTCATCTTTGTAAAGACGTGATTAGCTGTCCTGTCCTGAAGACAATTCCTTGTGCACAATAACACGGCTGTCGAAAAAAAAACAATAATCAGCTTTTTCACCTTGGATCTTGCTCATACGTGCTTTCTTCGACGAGGAGAATTTTTTGTGTGTTATTCCGCACTTTGCGTTTGGTTTCAGGATCGTACTCAAACCCATGATTCATCGTCCGTTATAACTTTATCAAAAAATTGTTGCTCCTTTCGAGTCTTTCAAGTAGTCTTGACATATTTTGACCCTGTTCGCTTTCTGCTCCACAGACAAGTCTTTCGGCACTAGTTTTGCACAAATTTTTTCGCAATGTGCAAATGGCTCGTTAAAATCTATGAACTGCATTTTTATCCCAAACCAGTTTCTTCTGCAATCACCTGACACTGAAGCGGTAGTCTCTCTCCCTCACAGCTCTAACAACTTGCACATTTTCATCGTTTGTTGACCAGATTGGTCTTGCCACAAACGAGGGTCGTCTTCAACAATTTCTGGCCCTCTTTGAAAGCCTTGTGCCACTTAAAAACCAATAGTTCTCGATAGAGTGGCATCCCCATAAGCTTCCTTTAAAGAAGCAAATGTCTCAATGGCATACTTGTTACGTTTTACACAGAATTTGATAGCGTACCGCTGTTCAATATTTACCTGCATCGCAAAAACGATACGAGGATAGAAAACATGCCCAAACATAAACAGATGTAGTTCAAGACTGACTTTATAAATCTGGTTAAAACTGGTACGGATATGTAGCCTAGCTACCCACTCGTATACGTCACGGAGGAGCTACATTACTCAGTCGTTCATGGGATAATCAGTAATCTTACTTTTGGGACGGAGGAGTATATATATATACAAAGGTGGGCACCGTTAATGAGAAAGTTAACGTCGTTAATTTTAATCGTTAACAAAAAAAATTAACGACGTTAATCATTAAAGCGTTTATCGGAAAAGAATGTAGCGGAAGTTAACGTTAATCGTTAACGTTAACCGCCTTCAAAATATGTAGGAATAGTAATAATTATTGTTAATTATCTTTTATTATAATATCCCTAACAATATAAATAATGATATTAAGCCTATCAGACAAATTATTTAGGCTTTGACCTATAGCAGATACTTTTGCCGCTTGCCGAAGAATACTTCGAAAGCGTAAATACCTTAATTAATACTCAATACCGGGTGTCCGTAAAAGAATGTCCCAGTTTCAATGTTTTATTATAACAGCATAATATACAATATCCACAGCATATCATACATCAAAGTGAAGAGAAAAGCCGTTTTTCCTATTTTGCATTTTACACATTTGAAAGAAATTACAATATTAGTTATAATGGAATAGGAGGAAGGTGGGAAAGGAGAAATAGCTCCGCCGTAGTTGATAATGGAATTAAAGACATGGTTTTGGAATAACAATAGGACAATAGCGATAGGACGATGGTCAGAGAGTTGAGGAAGTTTCTCTTTGTTGATACAGAATTAAGGAGTGCACTCTTCAAGTAGAAAGGAAGATTGAAGTTCATAGGCAGAGACGTAGCAATTTACCAAGTCTGGGTGCAAGCTCTTAAAAACAAACTTTGCGAACCTTACAGAATTTAGGAAATTCCTAACGTTTGGTTAGCATTTTCCTAAATTTGTGCTAAATTTGACAAAATGGAACGCAATTTTAGCATTCTCCTAAATTTCGTTAGCAAAAGTGCAAAATCGAAAACGCCTTAAATTGCATAGCTTCGAATATGCACATGCGCCAGAACGAGTTCCTGATAGGTCGACATACGCGCATGCACGCGTTCAGAGTAGTCTTCTCTAGTGCGTGGCGCCACATACTGACAAATGGCGAGTCCTGAGCGTAAAGCTTTCTGTGTTCTACAATTTGCTAAGTGTGAATCTGTAATTACGATTCAACGTGCGTATCGTTTACGGTTCCAATGTGATCCTCCATGTGGCAAAAACATTTGGCATGTATGGTATTTGCAACTAATGTGATGTTTTTGTAAAGGCAAAGTACAGGACGGCTCAAAGTGACTGTACAGGATGTGGACCGTATCAAGGCCTCGTTCCTTCATAATCCTAAGAAATCCGTTCGGAGAACTTTTGCTCTCCGAACGGTGGAAAAAACGACGGTGTGGAAGGTGTTAAGGAAACGTTTACACATGCGTGCATACCGGTTGCAGTTTGTACATGCTTTAAAGCGCCGACGACTATGGCTCTACGGTTTTACCTTTGCCTGTGCAGTGTTAGTACGAGACGTAATAACCTAGATCGTGTAGTGTTTAGCGATGAGTCCACCTTTCATCTCAGGGGTAAAGTGAATGCCCAATTTCGTATCTGGGGTCCTGAAATCTGATGACTTGTTGAACACGAACGTGATTCCCCAAAGGTTAACTTTTCTGCGCATATCCGACGACCAGGTCCTATCGGACCTTTCTTTTTTCGCAGAAGCAACCGTAACAGGGGTTGCTTATCTCGATATGTACAACAAATGCTCTTTCCACAATTATTAGAGGATGAAGCGGTAAACTTTATATGGCAGCAAGATGGAGCCCCTCCACATTGGAGCCCCATAGTGCGAGCGTGGTTGAACGACGTACTCCCAGATCGTTGGATTGGTCCGTAATGGTCCAGACGACCAGAGCTCTATATATCTGGCACCCCCCGGTCGCCGGACGTAACGCCATGCGATTTCTTTATCCTGGGGCTGCCAATGATTATTGCCAGAGTTGAACACAGAATGAACATGACGTTCCTTCCATTACTCAGGATCTGTTACCCAATGTTTGGGAGGAATTGGATTATCCGGTGGATGTGCCCCTATAACGAAGGGGCGCATATTGAACATATGCAGGAAAACCTCTGTTCAATGACTTTCCCTTTGATGTATGATATGTCTGTTGATATTGTATATTATGCTGTTATAATAAGCATTGAAACTGGGACATTCTTGTACGGACACCTAAGAGTATATTATTGTAAAAATAATAGGATATGTCCTTAGAATTTTAATACAAATATGTAATATTTTTTTATAATTACTATACGCTTATGAGACCTAGTTCTTATATTTTTCACTGGTCTCAAAAGAAGCAAGTTCAAGAAACTAACGAAAGAAGTTAATGACTCATTGAACGAGCAACAGTCACTATCTCTTTTTTCTTCAGCGAACCAATAAGAAATGAGAATACAGCAAAAGAAAACATGTCAAACATTTCTAAACGGAATAATAACCGTGTAAAATAAACACATTTTTGGAGCCATTGAGAAGAGGAGCGTTTAGGAAATTTTCGAAAAAAAAGTTTGTTATCGAAATCAAATCTAATACATTTAAAATCTGAATAGAAAATATTTTATAAACTCGTAAATTAAGGTAACGGTTAACGGATGTTTTGGAAAATTTTAAAACTCGTTAATAGCCCGTTACTTCTTTTCGAAATTAACGAAAGCAGCGTTAAAGTTAACGAAAAAATTAACGAGTAATTAACTGATTAACCCTTTAACGCGTTAATGCCCACCTTTTTATATATATATATATATATATATATATATAAAACAACTATATATATTTTAGTATATAATATATATATATATATTATATATATATATATATATATAGTAATATATATATATTATAATATATATATATATATATAAATTATGAGTGTATATATCTTATGAGAACGTGTGTATGCTTGCACAAGAAAATGAATTGTCCTACACTCTTGGATAAAGTTTTTGCTAAAAGTTTTCCATTTTTTGGAAAGAAGAACAAATCCACATTTTCGCCTTGGATGATTATTTTTTTGTTTTTGTTTTTGTATTATTTTGATTTGGAACAAGTTTATAAAAGCAAACCATTGGTTAGAGCGCTTGTGTTTGCCAAATAAATATTAAAAAGAATCCACTGCGGCGGACATGGACGAACAAACGATTGGGACAGTAAAAAGACTCTGCGTCAAATGCTCTTTATCAAATAATTTAAGTTTTTATTCTGCTTGGGAGAAGGGCAAAAATAGATTGGTTAAGTAATAAGAAAGATTAGGATGTGAAAATGATGAGGGGAAGTAAGGGATAAAGACAGGCAAATGGAATTGGAAGGACAAACAGAACATATGGAAGGAACGGTCATATACGAAACTTTTGACCACCAACAACTTCAACAACAAAACAACAACACAACAACAGAAACCAACAACAACAAACAAAACAACAACAACAAACAAACACAACAACAACACAAAAATTATTATTAAATAATATAAAATAAAATAATAATATAATAATATAATATTTTTATTAATAATATAAATAATAATACATAATAATATAATAATTAATATAATAATATATAATAATAATACAGAACCAAATTAGCATGAATTTTAGCTACTTCAATTGCAAAATAAAATAATTTCTTTGTTCACATTAGCGTTGATTTTCTTCTTATATATATATATATATAGTATATATATAATATATATTATATATATATATATATATATATTATATTATATATATATATTATATATATATAGTATATAATATAGTATACATTAAAGAATATATATTAATAATATCTATTATATAATAATAATAATAATATTAATAATAATACATTACTGAAACTTATTATTAATAATAATATAATATAATCTAATATAATAATAATAATAATAATAATAATAATAATAATAATAATAATAATAATAATAATAATAATAATAATAATAATAATAATAATAATAATAATAATAATAATAACTAATAATAATAATAATAATAATAATAATAATAATAATAACAATAATAAAACAGAAACGGCAACCAAATTATTAGCTGAATATAATATAAAAATATTTTAATTCACCAAAAAAAATTTAACTTTAAGAGCAACGGGAACAACAACAACAACAACAACAACAACAACAACAACAACAACAACAACAACAACAACAACAACAACAACAACAACAACAACAACAACAACAACAAAAACAAAGACAAAAACAAAACAACAACAACGACAACGACAACGACAACGACAACGACAACGACAACGACAACGACAACGACAACGACAACGACAACGACAACAACAACAACAACAACCACTATGAATATGAATATACAATAACAACTGCTGCAAGAACCGCAATACGAACTGCGGCATCAACCGCAACATCTGCGACAGCAATAGCTACAACTGCAAGAAACACAACTGCAGCAGTAACAACAACAAAAAGCAGATCCAACAGTAACTGTGACAGCAAAAGAACATACAACAACTATTGTACAACTTCAAACAGCAGCAGCACAAAGAATAACAACTAAAACATCTTTAAATCCAACAGCCAGAACATCAATAACAGTAGCAACAACTGCAGCAGCAACTGTAGCATCAAAAAATAATGACAACATTAAAAACAACAAACAGCAACAACAACCAATAACAATAATAGTATCTAACAAAAACAATTACGAACAATATTATTAATAATTGGTAATAACAAGAACCAATAAGAACAATAATCAACAATAACAAAGGTAATGCGAAACAGCATATTTCTAAAACAATAACCGGCAAAAACAATAACCAGCAAAAACGATAACCAGCAGTTATAAGAAGCGTAATGGAAAGAGCATATTTCATTTACAAGCTTTAAAATATCAACGTACCTCAAAAGAAAGTTGATTTTATAGCAAGATAAAAAAAATATTCGCAGCTTCTAAATAAATTCGTATGAATAGGAAGAAAGATGAAAGGAAGAATATGAGAGAAAGGTTGTCAAAATACTTCGCAAAGGAAGGAAATGCTTTTAATGGAACAATATTTTAGTTCATTTTATTGTTGCGCAGGAAAAAAAAGGGAAAAATAAAGAAATAAAATTTAAAATTTAAAAATTATTTCATACGCATTAAAAATTCTATTATTGAAAAGAAAACAATTTTTATTTCAAATAATAAATTACTAATTAATTTAAGTCTTTATACTAGTATGGTATTAGGCAAGATGATCATTTACACACACACATCTACACTTACACACACCTGCACCTACATTCGCACATACACACACATATATATATATATATATATATATATATTATATATATAGTATATATTTATATATATAGCTATATATATAGATATATTATATATATTATATATTTATAAAATATATATATATATATATTGATATATATATATATATGTATATGTATATATTTATACAGGGGTACATATATGCACTAAGAAGCTATGGAATTACCTCACATTTGGCATTTGGGGTAGGGTACACTCCATGAGATTTCAGTGCCTGAATCGCTATTCGCGAGATTTACTCACAGTTCTTTTGTACAACGGGAGTAAACTCTCCGTCCCCCATAATACCATTAAACACTACTCCTAAATTACAGACAACACTTTAGTCATATATCCCTGTGTGGGACGGAGAAGAAATTAACCACTACGTACTTCTGCGAGCCCTTAGGAGGTGATAAAGGGATCAGCAGCAGTTGGGTTGACAGCCCACTACCATTTATCTCTTCTCTAGAAATGCTTATGCATGCCTTGGACTGGGTCGAGATCACCGTAAGCACTGTATTCTTATTATATATTGTTTATAGTGTTCTTATCAAAGAAATCTAAATTTGTTATAATATGTATTCATGTTAGATCAGTTTCAGATAATAATTTGGGCTTCTAGGTAATTTAGGAAGGTGAGTGAGGTATCTTCTTTGCTCAACCATAAAAAATTTACAATTTGATATGTAGTGATAAGCGTAGTCAAGCTTATTTATATTGTTTTATTGTAATAGCAAAGAAATCTAAATTTGTTTTAATAAGTATTCATGTTAGATCGGTTTCAGATAATAATTTGGGCTCCTAGGTAATTTAGGCAGGTGTTTGAGGTATCTTCTTTGCTCATCTATAAAAAATTTACAATTAGATGTAGTGATAAAGCGAGGTCAAGCTTATTTTTATTGTTATATGTGTAGTAGCAAAGAAATCTAAATATGAATCGTTTGGGTACATGGAATGTTAGAGAAATAAATGGCGAGGAGAAGAGGAGAGAAGTTATGGATGTATCTAGGAAGGGTAATTGGATTTGCTTGCTGTGACTGAAACAAGGATGAAAGGACTCGGTGAAGACGAATAGTGTGGGATGAAATGTTTGTGTGCTGGAGTGGAGATAAATGAAAGAGGAAGAGGAGTTGCGAATCCGATGAATGACTTGGAGTACAGAGCTATGATGGATTTTGTTTGTGTGAGTACTAGAATTCTAATGTTTAAATTTAAGTTTGAGAAGGTCAAGGTATGTGTGGTAGTAAATATGGTCTATCTGAGGATGATGCTGAGGAGAGTGGGACTTTCTGGGAAAATCTAAATGATGTTTTGAACGGGGTCATTAGGGGCTTCATATTGATTGTATTGGGCGACTTGAATGGTTGGTTAGGTGTTCGAAAAATGGATGGTATAACTGGTGCCTTTGGGGTTGCGGAGGAAATGAGAATGGTAGGAAGGTGATTGATTTCTGTGAGGAGAGAGGTATTTGTGTAAGTAATACATTCTTCGGGCACAAGAGTATTCATAAGTATACTAGAGTTGGGGTAGGTAGAGATGATATCGAAGTGAAAAGTATGATTGATTTTGTGTTGGTGAAAAAGATGTTGAAGTATGTGATGGACGTTAAATCAGTGAGGGGGTTGGGGATGGGAATATCAGATCATTATGTTGTTTTACATAAGATTAAGTTAGTGAGGGCATGGGTGGAGAGGAAATATATAAGGAAGAAAGTAGAGAGAATTAAGAGTGAGAGGTTAAGTGAACAAAGTTATGGGGAAAGTATGTGTGAGCACTTGCAAATAAATCAGTTGAATGTGAACAAGATGAAACTGAACAAATCTGGGTGTAAATTAAGAAAACCTTTGTTAGTAATGTAAGAGAAGTATGTGGATGTGCTAAAGAAGGGAGTAAGAATGTTAATAGTGAGTGATGGAATGAAGAGGTGATGCAAGCGGTTAAAAGTCAAAAAGAGTCTTGGTGTAATGTGCTAAAGGCCAGTGATGAGATCTCAGAAGAAAGGTGCATGGAAATATATAAGAATATAAGAAGGAAAAAAGGAAGACTTAAAGTTGCATACGTAGGGGGAAAAGAGAAGTAGATCAACAGTTTCGTAGGAAGATGAATGGGGACTCGCAAGGGAATAGGAAGCTCTTCTGGAAGGAAATACGAAAAGTTAAAAAGATAGTAAGGAGAATCTTCATTAAATAATGAATTCTGAGATGTTAATAATTTCTTGACTGATTAAATGGATGTGAGGAGAGTGCGGAGGGAACACCTCGAAAAGCTGCATAACATGGCAAGAGATGAAGAGGTGATGGTGATTGTGTGTGGGTGATGGTGTTAGAAGAAATAGGCATTTTGGGGATGAGGTAATTAATAGGGTGGAGGTAATAGGAAGATCGAGAGTTTTGAAGAATGGTAAATCAGCAGGTATAGATGGAATTACTGGTAAGATGATCAAGAATGAAGGCGAGATTGTGATTGACTGGATTTGGAAGTTGTATAACAAAGCATTTGTGGATGGTATAGTTCAGAAGGATTGGAGGAGAGTAGTAATAATAACCATATATAAGGGTAATTGAAATAAGAGGAACTTTAGGAACAGTAAAGAAATTAGTTTATTGAATGTTTTATGGAAAATATATGTTCGTATTTTGGTTAAAAGAATGCCCCGAATGACTGAGGGATTCATTGGCGAAGAACAAGGTGCATTTAGAAGTGGTTGAGGATGTGTGGGTCAAATCTTCACATTGAAACAAATGAGTGAAAAAATGAGAGAAAATAAGAATAAATTGTTTTTAGGTTTTATGTACCTAACAACATGCACTTGACAGAATTAATAGAGAAGCTCTGTGATGTATTTTAATGATATATGGTGTTTATGGTATTGAATATTGAATGGTGAACGAGTAGAAAAAGTATCTGAGTTTAAACATTTGGGATATATGTTGGATGAAAAGGAAAAGAATGACGCAGAATGTTTTAGAAAAGTTCTGTGGTAGGAAGGTGACTGGTGTAATTAATCCTTGGTGAATACAAAGGGACTAAGTCTTGAGTGCGGTAGAGTTTTGCACGAGGGCATGTTGTTACCGGTGTTAATGTAGAGTAGTGAAACTGCGGTGTTAAATAAAAGGTATAGATCTAAGGTACAATTTGTTCAGATGAAAAATCTTTGGGTCGAATTAGGGTGTGAGAAGAATTAATAAAATGAGGAATGAATGTGTTAGGAAGTTGCTTGCTGTGAAGAAAGGCGTAAATGATAGAATAAAAGAGATTGTATGAAGATGGTTTGGTGATATGGAAAGGATGGATGGTAGTCGATTGGTTAAGCGAATGAATACTAGGTAAGTGTGTTGGAACCGACGGCTGGGAGACCGAAGAGAAAGTGGTATGTGAGTCGGTGAACGAATGCTGAAGGAGAGAAGATGTGAGTTTGGCGCAGAGGAGGATGGAAAGGTGCATGATAGCGCAGAGAATGGCTGGGTTTTGTATGGGGGCAAGGTGGTTGTGGCCACCTGGGCCAGGGGATGAGACCCTTACATTGACGATTTTACATAGTGAGGCCCCGTGTCTCAAGAAGCTTCAGGGTGGATTTTCTGTCTGTGACGATGTTTTCACTAATTAATGGTAACGAGGGGGCGGTAAGGGCTGGGTTGGGTTTCTTTTCGACATTTGTCATCATACTCTCCTACTGTTTTTCTTTTCTGATGGCTTGTAAGCGCCCTTACTCCCAGTTTTGGGAAGAAGAGGTAGGTAAGAAAGAAAGAAAAGAAATAAAAATATGCTACTACCAATTACAACTACAAATTCTTAGATCAATGATTCAATTGATGATTTTTCCCCCCCAATAAATTTCTTCTATAAGTTATGTAACAACTATTAACAGGCTTTTCTGGTTAGAATAAAGTGCCAAAAAAGTTCCAACTTACTGTCACTATCAATGAAGTAGGAAGTAGTAAATGAATTCCAATGCTTTTTTGTTTTCAAACATGGGGAATTAAAATCTTGACTAATAACGTGAAGATGAATTTGCGACATACTTGGAATAGCATGATATCCAAACCTATGATTTATTTAAAACAATTATGGTTATAAAACAAACTGGTGTTTATACCCTCAAAATAATTCAAATTACCCTATTTAAGGAATCAGAAGAAAATGACAAAAAAAATCTTTAAGTTTCTAATTACCCATTGTACCTTAGCTTATGTTTTCTAATTGCCTATTGGCTAATAGATCTTTAAAATTTATTATAGGTTCTAAAGTTTCTTTTTTTAGTATTTCATTCTTGTTAACTTATATAGTTCTCACAACTTGATATATTCTAGATCTATATTAATTCTTATAAACTAACAAAGTATGTAGTTACTAAAGTAATTGACAATTATTACCTATTTAGTTTTCAAGAATTCCAACTTTAAACATTCATTATCTACTCATTTTTAGTCGGTCTTATTTTCGTTAAAGAGGCTTTGTTTTAAAACATCTAAACTAAACCTTAAAATATTAAATTTACTTCTTTAAAGCATATCCTGTAAAATGTACAACTTACCTAAATTCACACGACGGGAATCGGGCTCCTAAATTTTCGCCTTTTTTATGCATATACTTCAACAGCTGAAGATGACTGGGGGTTAAAGATTTCAAATCTGGAATATTTTCATGAGGAAGAACCAAGAAATGATATTTAGCCTTTGGAATAAACAAATAAAAAATACTATAGTAAATATGCATTTTTGAATTTATTTTTTAATAAATATGTATTTATTAACAGAAGAATAAAATTTATTTATTTACATTTTTGCTACATTTCAAAGGCTTATTTAAACTTAATCTACGGTTTAAGATTTACATACTTTTGGATATTTGTCCTTAATTATAACTATTTTCTCATCTTTCTCTACTAATAATTCGGGGTCATTCATTGACTGGAGTAAGCCTTGTGACCAATGGCCCTTAAAAGATTTTTTTGGACACGCAGATTCTTTATCATCATTTTTACGTTTCTTTGTAGAACTCATTTTCAGAATATAATTATATCTAATCTGGAATATAGTAAGGAAGAAATTAAATAAGAAGTAAAAAGTAAGATATAAAATTAGGCAGAAAAAGTTTATGAAATTTAGAAAGTTATAATATTTATCATCATTTCTTATGAGAAATTTCCTTTCTTAAGACCTTCCTTTTCTTTGTTTTTTTTTTTTTGTTTTTTTACAGTTAACCACCACTCACGGGACGAGCCCTTTTCTGTTCTATTTTATTGAAATGTTAACCTGTCTTAGGACTTAAGAGTTGTTTGAATATCCAAGGTGTTAAATTAAAAAAAATTTCATTTTTATTGTAAAGATCTTCTCTTTAAAAAATACTAAATTAACTTATCAATTAATAAATTTTCTTTTTTAAAATATGCAATATACATAGCTTCATTGCTACCTATCTGTTGTTGGAAGAACGATGTAGGGATTACTTTAGGGTTTTTATTTGAAACTGGTCGAGGGGGTTTTCCCCCACACAAATTAAACATTTTTTTTTTTAAAACATAATGCTTCCTTTTAAAAGAAAACAAAATAGAATCAAAAATTTAACTAATCCTTTGCAAAAAAATAAAATTCTAAGACTGAAGACTTCATTTTGAAAAAATAATCTCCCATTAGTAACTACTCTCATTTCCTCATACAGACACTTCATCTTCCTCTTGACCTCCGTTCCTGATATTGAATGCCCCCAGCCTGCAAAATCCCCGGTATGATAGGTCACAAGCTTTTCAAACTGCTTCTTTACTTCTTCTATTTCTAACTCTTCTGACAACTTATTCTTTTGCAGAGGGCTCCCCCTTGGTATGTTAACCCGAGTTCATACAAAAGTTGAAGTTGAAAGTATTGGATCTTCAAGGCTTTGAGTTGAGGTTGTTCGAGTGTTTGTTGAACCAATTCCTATATAAATGTTTTTTTTTTTTATTACTGTATTTATGGAGGATTCTACAGATATCAAGGGTAATGTTTCTACTAAGCAAGTTTCCACCGGTTTATGCAAGATACTTGTAAGCAATTTGCAGCGACCATCCTCTTTCACAATTGTTTTATAAGGTCCCTAGAAGGGTGGACTCCATCCCATAAGAAACTCAGAGTTCCCAGTTTTGGAATCTCCATCAGCATAAAGGGCCTGGTGAAATTACAGTGTTAAAGTCTTGGTATTTACAGCAAATATAATCAGGTATGCATGCCTATCCTACCACTGATATTCCTATATTTCTTTAACCTTTTCAGAATCTAATTCTTGACTCTTTGAACATTTTAACATTTGAAAGTTTAGAGACAGTAAGATAGATAGGCCTATTAAGACTGTCCCAGTCAACTAAAGTAATAATAATATAATTTAAAGTATGTATGCTCTACAGTATATGATAGTTGTGGGACTGTGAGTAGAGAATATGTGAATAGCTGTCCTGTTTGTATTTTGAATGCAGAGAATGTGTTGTTAAGGAAGGAGATTGTAAGGCTGAGTGAAAATGTGAATGAATTGGTATTTGAGTTGAGAAAGGAGGGAAGGGTTAAGAAAAAAGTTAGTACGGATGTTGAGGCGAGAAGGGAGTGGGAATGTGGGATACAGGGGTAGAGAGGAATAGTGGATTCACCTAGGCAGGAAGATGATAGGAAAAAGGCTAAAGTAGTAGTAATAGACATTCAGATGAATGAAGAGTTGTAGATAATAGAAAAACAGATTAGGATTACGAAAGTTGTCAGTGTGTACCTGCAGTATAAGGTATGCTGTCTTCAGATGGGAGGGAGTCATAGAGGACCATGATAATCGTTGATTTTTTCTAAGGGAAGGATGAGGATTGCTAATTGAGAGATCATGATAATGATACATAGATATGAGCTTTTAAGAGCGGATCGAAGAAAAAAAATGAGAATTTTTTATCCAGAGAGCCAGAGTGAGTGATTTGTGGATAAGATAGACAGAGATTGAGTTGTTTACAATATGTTCATTTCAAAGTGAGTTGTGCATGCGGTAGAAAATGTATAAGGGACAATAGAAGGCTTCAGAAGACTTGAATAGGATTTAGGGAGGTTCATTCAGCATATGAAAGGCTTTGTGGAAGGTTGCATAATTTCTGGTTTTACCTAGGTTAGGTGCAGGTTCAGAAATGGGAAAGTAGGGCTTTAGGTGTAAATAAAAGGGTTAGGAAAATTATGTTTTTCAGAAGATATTAGATTTTTGGATTTGTGGAGAATTTCTGGGCAAAGATCTTTTTGCAGAAAATGGAATTCACTTGAGTCATAAAGGTGTTGAGCTTTTCAGTGCAAGTTTGGAAGACTTGTCTATCAAAAACTGGGTAAAGCTAGGGGTGATAGTTATTGATATGAATAATTATGGCAATGGTGAATGTAATCTTTAGTGGGTGAGATTAAAGAAACTAGCAGTTTGTTCAGGACTTAAATAAAGACAGATAGCAATACAATAACGGATTTGAAATATCATAGCTTCTGTACACATGCTCATTGCCTTGAAAAAAGATGACTGTAGTTTACATAAGGAGAATCTAGACATTATTTGCATAGCTAAAGCCATGGTTAATGAAGAATATGTATGGTGACTCTTTTCGGAATATGATAGACCAAATAATTCACTTTTAAGTTTGACTAGTAAGAAAGAAGGATTGGTGGTGTGGCATCTTATCTTAATAAGCAATTTTTCACACATCTGTGTTAATGACTCAAAACTAATCATGATGTTGAATCTGTGTGGTTAGATACTCATTAGATATCCTTATGCATACAGAATAGGGGCATTTTATAAACTCTGGCCAGAGTCGAGAATTAGACGCGGAAATGATGAAAGAAATTGCGCGATGGCATGCCATAATAAGGAAAAAGGTAGCTATACGTTCATAATGGATGATTATTAATTTTCCTGACATTGCCAATTTTGGGATTCCTTGTCTATAATGATGATAGTAGTTCTATTAATTCTATAAATTGTATCTAGAACACCTTTTTGGGCCAGATGGTCCCATGAGCCTAACAAGAACGAATGCACTGTTAGATCTTGATATTAAGTAACAATGAAAGTATGGTGGATCAGAGGTTAGAATTGAGAAGAATTTAGGAATTGTGACCATAATATATTAGATTTACTCTTGAAATGTGATTCTTGGGCCCAAATTGCAAGTTTAATAAGGAAAGAATTGCTTTCCGAAATGGTCATTTTACCAAATTTCAAACATAGCTACTTAGTATAATTGGATGGGATAAAAGTTGAAGATAAACTTGTTTTTATCATGGTGGAAACGATTTTAAGAAAATTGATGATATTCAGCGTAGTATGTTTTACAAATAGAGAGGCAGGAAATTAATAGGTTAAGCTGAAGGAATAGTGACATAAGGGCCTGAAGAATGTTTTTAGCTTTATAAATTTAAAAAGTAAGAATAGGCACTTGTCAATTAGAAAATGATGATGAAACATTTAGGGTGAGTTCAGATAAGTGAGTTGGTTCAAACATTTCATGCTTATTTTGCAAGAATGTTTACTGAGGAAAGATTGGATAATAGTTTGGACTAATAGTTCTGGTATGCATGAATAACTTTGGATTTGAATTTGAGGCAAAAAAATAATTTTACCGGACCATAATTGACAAGCAAAAGCTGGTAGATATTCTAAAGAAGGGTAGTGAGCAGATTGCAGAAGGCACTTGTATGTTGATTTTTAAGCGATCTTACATTTGGTGAAGTACCTAGATGATGGAAATGGAGTATGTTGTGCTATTTATGAGAAGGTAGTAAAGAAGACTTGGGAATTATAGGCAAGTTAGCTTAAGCATTTGGTTGTAAAGTTTGGAAAGAGTTGCTGAAGAGGTCATATAGAGAATAATTGGAAGATAATATATTGGTAAGATGCCCAGCATGGTTTTAGAAGTGCAGGTCATGTCAGACAAACTTTGTTAAGAATTTTATAGAATACATTACTGATTGCATTGGCAGAGAGATCCAGTTGATATTATATATTTAGACTCAGCAAAGCTTTTGATAAAGTGTTCAACACATAAAGATGCAAAAGCTATCGCTTGATGTGGTATAGGTGGAGTGTACATGGTTGGATTTAAAGAGTGGTTGTGAAATAGAAAAGCAGTATGTACAAACTTAAATGGTAAAGAAGTCATCATGGAAGAGTGGAATAGTGGTGTTCAAAGGGTTCAATGCTGGAACTTTGTGTCTCATATACCTATTAAATGATTTAGACAGGGACTTAATGTAGGTTTTCTAAGTTTGCCGGATGATATCAAAGTGGCAACATTAGCAAGAAATAGTGATGGAGTATAAAGATTCAAAATGATACTCGTCACCTTATGAGAGGGCAGATAAGCGCAATGAATGTTAAGTAAGTGAATAGTGCAGAGGTTCTTCACCTAGGTTACTCAAATAAAGGTTTTAACTATGATACGAATGGGGATTGGGCTCAAGTCTGTGGACGCAGAAAAAAGATTTATGGTGTGATATAAGCAGTAATTTGAAAGTAGTTACTCAGTGTTTGGAAGCAAGGAATAAAGGGCTAATAAGATCTATGTATATAATAAGATCGCATATCATTTACAAGGCAAGGATGTTATAAGTATAGCTGTGTAATAGCTATGTTAAGGCCAGTATTAGAGTATTGTGCACAAGTTTGGGCCGCTTATTTAAGGAAAAAAGAGAATGCTAGAGAGAATGCAACATAGAGCAACAAGGCTTATTTTCTGGGTTTGAGGGTTAAGAGCTATGAGGAAAAACTGAAGGAGTTGGAATGTTTTTGTAGAAAAGCGATTTCTCAGTGGGGGACATGATACAGAGTCTACAAAATATTTTTTAGTAGACCACAAATGGGAGACCAGGGGGCACAGTAAGAAAATTAAGAAGATGCCATCATTGATATAAGAGCATTCATTTCAGTTTATGGGTCTGTCAATTTTTGGAAATGGTTTTGCACAGGCGTTGAGCTGTGACTCAATTGCAACATTTAAGAAATATTCCGATAGGTAAAATGGTGGTTGGGTTATCATATAGTAAAAGATGAAGCAAATTGGACTCATTTTTTAGTTATTACAGTTTTTCAACTAGGTAAATTTAATTATTAAAGCTTGAGTGTGGTTAGCATGTACTTCAGCTATAGTTTTTTCTTTTTTAGTAGTAAACTTTGTGTATACTATGTAAGGTAATTGACAAGCTAGGTGTTGGTGGATTTGCATGGAGCATGTTTGGTGATGTTCTATTTAGCTGACGGAAGGGACAGTCTCTATAGGCCCATGTGGCTTCTTACTGTCTCTATATTTCTAATGTTTTAACAACCAGAGATGTTAAGCTAACTGGCCTATAAAATCCCAAAACTTCCTTACTACTTTATTATAATAGGCACACAGATGCTGTTTTCCAGTCCGGCCTGGTAACTCACAAATTTTCAGATGGCTTAAAAACAAAACAGTGCTTTGCAATGCTGCTACTACCCTCCTTCAGAATTCTACCATATATATATACCGTCTAAAAGCTTTGTCTGACATGACCTACCCTTTCCTAAAAAAAAAACCAATTGGGCCAAAAGAAAAAACAGGTTTCCCCCTCAGACAAATCTTGTTTATCTCCAAATATTTTCGCATATGACTTCAGTAACTTTTTCCAAAACTTTTACACCCAGAGATGTTAAAGCTAACTGGCCTATATTTCCCAGACATTCCTTACTATTTAATAAAAATAAAACACTTACAGCTGTTTTTTTTTTTGTTTTTTTTTTTTTTTTACAGTTGTCACCCACATCACAGGCAAAGCCCTATTAAGGAGGGGGTGTAGTTTGCTCAAAGGTTCAACTCTAGCGCAATTCACGCAGATGAGCACAGACACAGGCTTTGAAGTAAGGGAGATTTTAATTCAGCAAGGAAACACAGAAGATGGAAGAGAATTCCACAGAAAAGAGGTGGAGGGAAAGAATGAGCACCACAGCGAATAGCCTGGAGTTACCAATATAACAAAAACCGCATGCGATACTGAACCCTTGGCTACGAGGACAACGTAAAAGTAGTGGTATGTGAGTGAATATACTTCCTCGAGCCACCTGCCACTGCAGTACTATACGAATAGAGATAAAGCACGCAACTGCGCGCCGCAGAAATAGAGGCTTCAAATGAATAGAAAGTACAGGAATAGTTTATAAGCTTTGACTTGACCTGTCCAATAAGCAGGTGAATACCAGAGTCCTCCAGATATGAGAGCAGTGTCGCATACTTGGGTGGACCAATCTTGTAAAGCTTGGAGTAAATGAGAAAAGGTCCAAAGGCTGATAGGGAATGGGCAACCTATACGAGGAAAGGTTTGGCAGACAGCAAATAGTTTATGTGTAAGGCAAGGATGTTTACTATTGTCAACAGGAGAGACAAAGGAACCGTCGAATGATATAGAAAAGTTAGAAGGTGTGTTTTGAGAGGAGAGATTTGTATGAAGTTAGGTTTTTAAGAATGAACTTCACAAGGTTGAGACGAACCCCACAGGAAATCCAGATGAGAGAGAGAGAGATGAATAGAAAACCATTCAGACGAAGGACAATTCTAGAAGTAAAAGAGGGGAGCAGAACTGAAATTGAGTTGAAGAAAGAAGGGATCAGTCATTGGCATGAGTGAGTGGATTAGAGTTAGAGATGTGCAGGTGAGATCCAATTAATGAAAAGTAGGAATAAAAGTAGAAGATAGACAGAACCCTGACACCACACTATTAACAGAAAAAGAAGAAGTCACCTCATCAACAACAGCTGATATGAGCAATTTTGAAGAAGCTTAGACATAAGTATGCAAAGAGAAGGGGGAACCCAAGGTAGGGAGCTTGGAGAGCAGTGATGCATGCATACCAGTCAAATGCTTTGGATGTGGTCAGCGCCACACCAAGTCTCCATCCCTGTAGTTCTAAGAGTGGAAAACCAAAAATCGGTTAGATGGAAAGTATCGCCAGTAGACCTCGAGCGCCGAAAGCTGACTAGCAATTAGAAAAATGGAATGAGCTTCGATGATCTAAGAAGTGGAGTTTGAGAAGGGTTTCTAAAATTTAGATGAATACAAGTGAGAAGCTTAGGGGATAGATAAGTTAGAAGGATAGAGTGGTCTTCTTTTTTCTGAAAGGTTTGGATTCATGTGCGTGCTTCCAACACTGAGGGAAAGTGATAGTATTGGAACTACGTAGAATATGAGTTGAAACAAAGGGCGGGGACGCACAGAAGACACTCCTCAAAACTCGGGGAGGGAATGCATCCGAAGAGGGAATGAACCCGCTCATCCCATCGACGATCACAGCTCCCACCTTGTCAGCTGAAGCGTCACCAGAGTCAAAGCAGTCAGCTCCAATTAATAGATTAACATAGAGCAGATGCAAGCCCCAATAGCTGATCACAGTGCCAGAAAGAAAGCATAGGGCAGGATGGAATTGTATTTTTGGATAAAAGTAATTAAAAATTAAAGAGATATAAAGGTTGTGGTCAGATATACCAATAAGGAGTGAAGTGGTGTATTTATGAGAAGATAGTGGTGAACATGGTCAAAGTGTGGTTTATGAATTGGTTGGGACAATAGGGAATGTGTTGTAAGGGTTCTTTAATTAGTTGCTCAGATCATTGAGATTGAGATCATTGCTCTCCCATAAATTAATATGGAGAGGAGCCCCAAACATTCAGTGTTGTGTACAGTTGAAATCGCTGAAATATCGAAGGTACTTCAGTATTTGGATGATGAAGAATGTCCGTGAGAAGTAGAAGGTTTTCAAAAAGTGTGAAAATCTGGTTTGTTAGGAGAAACGCAGAAGCACAAGATTGTATAGAAGGAAGAAGATTTTAAGTCCAAGAACATATGAGGTTTTCCGGTCATACTTGGTACCTCACAATTTGTGGATCGCCTTAAAAATTAAAATAATACCGTGGCTTCGGCCAATTAGCTGGTCTACGCTCCTTCCAGTATCAGTCAGGACCTGCAACTTTACTTAGGTCAATAGTTTTAAAAAGATTAATTTTTTACTCAATTCAATTCTGTAAGTCTATTTTATACTGCATGCCAGAACTATTAGTCTCCAATCTATTATCCAATCTTTCCTCTGTAAACACTGAAGCAAAATAAAGCATTGAAAGTGTTGAAACCCACTCCTTTGAACTCAAACCAAATTTTCATAAATTTAATTGGAGCCAATTGTCCAATTCTTACTTTTAAATTTGTAACTAAATAATTTTATTATTTATTTTGCTAAAATTAATTTCTGCATCTCTCTTTGCCTTTCTACTTGTGTAGTTCATTTCTATTTTTCCTTTATATTAGAAAGTCTTCCTAAATACTAAATTTTGAATATTTTAAAACATCCCACATTTCCTCTCTTATGTAGCTCTGTTCCACCAAATAGGTTTTCTCTTCGTCAACCTAATGGGTCTACCTTTAAAACATATTGACTGAATATTCAACAAAATATGCTTAAAGTGTCTCCACATATAAAATTTTAATTTTAAAACACTTATAGTCAATTATCTAGCAATGTCTCAATACATAATGTTGTGAAATTCAACATTTGAGGAATTATAGATTTTCCTTGTTAACTTGCAGTTTGGGACCAGACATCATTCATGTGTTAAATCTATGATTTATTAGTCACATTCTTATTCTCAACTCTAACCTCATCCACTATATTTTCATCATTAGTTAACATTAAGTCTAACAGTGCTGTGTGTCCTGTAGGTACATTGATAGCATACTCAGGTCAGGAGGTTTATAAAACACCCCTAAATGTAGCGTCGGGCGGAGGGTGATTGGACCACTTTAAGGTTACCTTCGTCTCCCGACTTTCCCCAAATTTTGGCACTTTTTGGAATTTTTTTTCTGAAATTCAAAGGCCAGATGCCTATAGAGGTATAGCAAGCAAAAATAATAATGTAATCTACAAATAAAGTTTTGATTAAATGGTTTTATAAAGCTCCTTAAGCCTGGCTATGGGGGGTGAATCGGACACCATCTGAGGGGTGAATCGGACATCTGTAAATTCCTCTTTTACGTATAAATTCATTTTTATATTTAAATTTTTACTTAATATAATAATTATTTAATATTACAGATTCGTAATAAGAATCAAAAATGGTCAATAATGATCCTAAAATAGAATAGCAAAATAAGGTGGGTGCTGATTGCCCCCTCTTCCGGCTCAACAAATTTTGACATTTTTGAATGTTTTTTTTATAAAAAGTTTCATTTTTTATTATTTTTACTTAATAGTAAGTAACTATTTATTATATTTACGAATTTAATTCACGTACATAAAAGATTTGATAGATACGAAAATACGAAAAACAATGGTGGTCCGAGTCACCCCTTCATCCTTATTTTACGGCGGGGTGCTCGGGCACCAAGTTAGGCCACGTGATTTTGCCACATTAACTGTCTTGGAACAAAAATTTACTTGCCAGTTTAAAGCTAATATATTCGAGTGAAACAAATTTAAAAAAACATAATTAAAATCCATCTCAACAGATTTTTTCATTTTAGACGAAGTTAAAAAAATCACCTTTTTCAAAAGTGAATTCATTGAAGGCCATTTTATACCCTAATTTATTATCTTTTTTAAATAATACAAACTCTCTTAACATTAATAATTCTAAATAAAACTTGTAGTACTAAGACGGTGCTATAAAATGAGATTATAAATTCCGAATCAAAATTTTTTAATTTTTTTTATTTTTTTTTATTTTATTTAAGTGGAACCGAATACCCTCTAAATAGGCGGCCCGGTAACCCGCCTGACGCTTAACCAATTTTATGCTGTAAACATACTACCTCAACAGATTCAGCATCTGATTAGTTTTAAGTGTCAGTCATTAAAATGCATTGAATATTGCTTTTAACATAATGCACCGTACCACCACTCACTTTATCTGGTAATAAAAACATGAATATCCGTCTATTTCATATTGTCCTAAAAAAGTCTTTAAATGATTCATTAACGCCTTGCTAAATAGTGCACTCATGTCTAGATTCTCCTTTATGGTAAACTAATCAATCTTTTTCATTTATA
The DNA here is from genome assembly GCA_015478945.1 of Trachelipus rathkii. Lineage (NCBI taxonomy): Eukaryota > Metazoa > Arthropoda > Malacostraca > Isopoda > Trachelipodidae > Trachelipus > Trachelipus rathkii. Next base: position 46,935 of record JABUQX010086431.1, read on the forward strand.
AGGCTATGAGCATTATGATATAAAAATGCTGTTACTTTTGTAATACTATCACCTTTTTTAAGCCCATTAATTCACTTTTATTTATCCCACCACCTTTACTTACCATTTCTATAAATATCCATATCAAAGATTTAGCCCAGATCCTCTAGGCTAGAACTTTACTAGTTTTTTGATTTCAGTCTCCAAGACTTTGCATGAAAGCTCAACACCCTTTATGAGTCATGTGAACTTGTCTTCTGCAAAGAGATCTGTTGTAGAGAAATTCTCGTCCATGTCCAAAACCTAATACATAGATTTCTGACTTCATTAACACCTAAAGCCCTACCTTCTCCCATTCTTCCTGAATTTAACCTAGTAAAAATCCCCAGAAAATATGCAACCTTCTTCCACTAGCTTTTTATCTTTCTAAAATCACTCCTATACTATTGTTAATTCTTCTGACCTTCTATGTCCTACATCAATCACACTCACATGCACCAACACATTTGAATCAATATTTATATCCTCAATCTCCTATCCGTTATCCTATCCATGATATCATGTCACTCTGGAACTGGATAACATACTCTAATTTATTTCCTTTAATCTATATTATGAAAAGTCCTATCTAGACATTGTATCAGTCCTATCTAGGCATGTATCAGAGTCTTCAATTTAGCTAATGCCTCTTCCTCTGTTGGAAATGACATTACATTATTTTCTCTCAGATCCCTCTGCATCCAAAAGAAGCAAACTGTTACTGCAGGTCAGGCTGACTGCTCCTTGAGACCTTAATCTTGTTCCTATTCTCAATAATAATTCATGTATCTTCAGTCAGGGTTCACACTGAAATTTTTGATTTGAATTCTCCTGACTTTCCCTGACAAATCGCAAAAATTTCCCTGACAGCATTTTGTATATTTTTTGGCGGTATAAATATCTATCAATCATTATTGCAGCCTATTTTACTCAGTTCATACATTAAATTATTAGGGTATTTCTATATTTGAATCAGTGTCTATTTTCAAGTTAAGTTAAGTTTTAAAGAAAATTGTTTAGTGGGTAAAAGCGTTATGGCATACAGTTCCAGAAGCTGCCCTAAAGAATTTTTTTAAAAATTTACTTTTAACTTAAACTTTTCTGAACTTAGATTTTTTTGAACTTAGAAAAATTTTTCAGAAAATATAGTGATCAAATTGAAATATTTACCAATTATAAAAATACTTGCAAATTGTTCAATTATGGCGAATTGAAAAATATTTTTCTTTTTAGTAAATAAAGTTTGAATAGTCAGAGCCGTCGAACTCCTTTTTATTTTTTTCAAAAGTAAAGTTTTTATTTATACAAAAAGAAAATTAAAAGCTTATATTAATAGCCTTGGTGAATAACGGCCACTGTGATCACAAGTTCTAAATGGGGAGATTTAGATTAACTATTTCTTCTCAAGCATCTGGAATTTTTGATTTTATAGCGTCATCTTCGCTCAAAAGCTTTAGTTTTTTAACATTTCTCTGCTCTTCAAGTTTATTTAAGTTCTGTATGGATAATTTTCTTTTTTTCAACCTTTTATTCTTCTTTTGGTTCTAATTTGATTTTGAGATGTTCTTCATACTCCTATGGGCACTCTTATATTTGTCCAAATCAATAATATCGAAATGTATATATGGTCATATTTATATTGTATGTTATATATTATATTATTAATATTGGCGAAATTTATTAACGACTATGTAAGTAACGAGTTAAGAGTTTGGCTGGTTTTTAATTTCGCATTTCTCGCGTCTCTCCTCTCTTACTAATATATATGCAATCGACGATCATTTTTATCATCTTAATTAAGTAGCTAGGCGAAATGCCAGGCTTTCGACAATCCAAGATCATTGTGATGAAACGAATATGTGAAGCAGCATTCTTTATTACTAGAGTCTTTTTTATATATATATTTAGATTAGATTTAAGAAATATATAGATTTATTTATTATTATTTGATATTTTTTATATTTAAGAACCATATAAATCTATATGTACATTAAATTATTATTATAATTATATATATATATATTATTTATATAATATATATATATATTATATATATCTAGATATATATATATTATATATATATATATATATATATATTATTAATATATATAGTATATAATATATATATGATGCATGAACAGTGATGATGTGAGACATCATCATTGTCTGCTGCATGTTTTATTTATTTTTGGCAGGTACATAAACTGTATAGAGTTTATAGATTTACAGTATAGGTTGGAAGACTATACATCTGGGCAATAATTAATGAATTAAAGAATAATATGATTGATAAATAATAAATAATATAACAATTATATATGGAATATATGGAATAAAATAGATCCAGATTTATTGAAAACTGAAAGCAAATAATATAAACTGAAGAAAGAAACGTGAAGGAGAACTGAAACAAAGAACATATAAGGTTAGACAGAAACATACCGAAGAGAGATAACAAGATATAATGAGTGCTACAGACGAGAAGAAGAATCAGACAACCTATAGTTTGCGATAATAGAGATATTTATTACAAGGAAGATCCGACTGACTGAAAATAATTGACTTGATCAAGACCATAGTGATAATACGGTGACTAATTGAACGATTACTAATTAACCTATTTAAATTATAATATAATCGTCGTCTGCGTTTCCCGGCCAATATTTAATACATCTTGCGTTGTTAATTACATCTCTTATTTTTTAATCTCAGAAGAAGCACAATATCAGCTAAACAACCAGGTAAATAAGAATTCTTATTATAAATATCATAAGTAGTTAGAATTAGATAGTTTAAAACAGATTACAAGTGTGCTATAAAAAGTCATAATTTAAAGCACAATTCAACTCTGCTTGTTTTTATAATGGGTGGTGATGATGAAACAAAAAGGGAGGTTGAAACAAGAATAGTGGGTAAATGTCCAGTGTTTTCTGGGAAGGAAAGAGATTATGAAAAGTGGAGGAGAAAGGTGTGTGATTGGGTGGAATTAAATGTGCAAATATGAGACAAAGGGGATTAATGATAAGATTACATTTAGAGGGGAGAACGGAAGAGCTAAAAGAATCAGTAAAGTGGTTTCAAGTGAGGGGTGGGTAAGTATATGAGCAGATTGTAATAGATATGAGTTGGTAAAGAGTGGAGAGCTTTAATAGTGTGTCATGTTATCAAAAAATAGATAGAAGAGAGAAGAAGCTGAAAGAATATGTGATATCGGTATGAAAAGTAATGAGTGAAGCAATCTGTTTAGGGATGAGTGAGTGGGGTAAAGACGATGTAAAAGGAGCTCATTTGTTGTATTGAGCAAGATTGAAAAGAGTGGGCAAGAAACAGATTATTAGTTGGGGGATGTGGTGACAGGTGATTTGGAATTATTGAGAATATTAGAAAACAATGCTAGAATATTTGAAGACATAAATAACTGAGGTGAGGATACAGAGAATAGAAGAAAGGATGAACTGTGGTGGGTAAAGGATTAGACAAGTATGGATGAAGGTGACTGGGCAGTTATAAGAGAAAGACAAGTAAGAATGAAAGGAACGGTGGTGGGCATGGGCAGATATATTAGTAAGGACACAAGAGGGGGCCAGAGAGGGAAACAAGTGAAGAGAGGAAAGAATTAAGTGTTATAGTGTGGAGGAATAGAATTAGGTTGGAATTTGAGTAATGGATTGAGATGGTTCAAATGTATGAAAGATGGGCATATGGCGAAGGATTGTGAAGATGCAATTTTTTGTCTCAGGTGTGGAAGAAAGGGACTGGATAAAAGAGTGTCAACGAATGTAGAAATATAATGAAGATGCAACGATGTGTTAAATTTGGATGTGGTAACGTGTTGGGGAATAGAAAGGGACTTACAAGATGAATAGAAAGGGAAAAAGGAATATTTGATCTAAGAACGAATGGTAGAAATCAGAGAAGTAGAAGTGAAAATGAAGATGCGTAAAAGCACAATGATGTAA
>JABUQX010086432.1:0-60622 GCA_015478945.1 Trachelipus rathkii
CTGTTTATTTTTGTTTGGTTTAATGTGAAATTGGTACCAATCGTTACAAGAAACGTAAATTTGAGTGATCCGGATTTGGATGATTAGCAAGGCGAACTGCCTACCACAACTCTGATTATGTCCCCCGCACATCCCAGTGTTCATCTACACTTTCCAGACCTAGCATTGTCTGATGAAAAAGATCCAATGATTTGGTGTGCACACGTGCAGATTTAGTGGTTGTGAATATGAAGAAAGTACTTTTACACAGCAACAGTTCTCCAGGAAGCAGATCAAATGATTTGGTTACGAGAGTTAAGCTCTCCAAAGCAAGATTCTGAGCTTTTGCATCTAGACTAAGTGAAAAAGAAGCTGTCCAAGGTCCGAATGTGAAAATAACTTTTTTTTTCGTAAAGATGGTAGTACTTCTTCCATATTTCATTGAAAAAAGAGAGACCTAGTATTACTGTAGGAAATATCCTTGAACTCCTACTACCAATAGGTACCTAAAATTACCGACCAGAAGTTTGGCGATTGTTTATGGATAGTTCAACGAGAAACTTGAAGTGTGTTTTATTGAACAATGGCAATAGTTATGCATCGATTCCAATAGGTTACTCAACAAAACTGAAAGAGATATGAAAATATAAGAATGATCTTTGCAGAAGCTTAGATATAATGAACACCAGTGGTCTATATGCGTTGATTTGAAGATGGTCAATATCTTACTTGGGCAGCAAAAGCGGATATATAAGTACCCTTGTTTCATTGCTTGTGGGGATAGTAGGGGCTAAAGAAGACCCACTGGGAAAAGTTGTATGGCCTGCTAGGAAAATATGCCTGTAGGTGCATCAAATATCATTAACGATAACCACTGGTTGACAGGGGAAAAACTATTTTCCCACCACTCTGTGGTGAGCTGCACTTAAGTGGTAGTTTTTTTTAGTTTAGTTGTATCATATTTTTTATTTTATTTTGGGGTATTTTATTAATGTATGTATGAGGGGTATGAAGGGAAGAATAAATTGTGTTGCTGTGGAGTGATGGGTGTGTTCTGCGACCTCAGTAGTTTAGTAAGTTCCTTCAAACAGGTCCTTTTATCCTTCTTTATTCCTTGGTTTTCGCCGGGGCATCCACACTCATTTTCACTTTGAATGAAACGATTGTGAATTGATTGTAGGATTTGTCGATTTAACATTGATTTTTCACTATATCATATTTCGTCCTTTCCGTAAGAATTACTTATTTAATATTTTGATTATCTGAAGTTGAAGTGAAGCCAGGTGGGAGGTTTTGGACAATTTTGGTGATGCATGGTTCTGTGATGTTGAAGAGGTTTGGATATAGTTTGTGGATCTTTTTTTTCTTTTGGATTTGGAATCCTTTATATGGTACGGGTAAATTATTTTCTTATTATTTAATTATCCCATTTTGGTATTTTTCTTGGACTTCAGTTGGATTTCTATTACTTCTAAAGGTTTGAAGCCAAGTAGTGGAAGATTCTGGTTCTGGTGTATGAGATCCTGTATTGTATGGACGGTGGATCTTTAATGAAATAGATGATAGATGGTATGGTGGCAAGCGTATGGTGATCTTTCTTGTGGATTTGGGATCCTTCTATGGTAAGATTAATAATTATTTGTCGTATTATTGTTTTAATGGTTAATTGAATTAATGATTAATATTATGCTTATCATTGTTATTATTTTATTGGTATTGTCTCTTGTTTTTATTATAGGTATTATAAAGTAGTCAATTTTTGTTTTTCTTTTAGAATCACAGGATTGGTTTGGTATTCTGGTAGTGGTGTGGTAACCTCACGGTGACGGTTCATAGTGGTCATCGGTGTTCTATTGTAAAGAAAAAAAACTGGTCAACACCATTGGCCAGGTAGGATTTATTTATTTTGGTTGTTTGTATTTTTATTTATGATTCTTTATTTTAAATAATAATTGATTAATTTGTAATGTTGTAATGTTAATGCATATTTAATAATATAATTTAATTTTGACAGATGATTTATGATAATGCTAAATTCTAATTTTATTCACTTAATGATTGTTTAACATCTCTTAATTTAAATGATTGTTTATTCACTTAATGATTGCTTAACTTATTTTATTTTTACTTCATATAATTCATTCATTTATTATGTATGTCATGATAGAATTTGTTTATTTTTTTTGTCTCGTTCCTGTTTTTTTTTGGGACCTCGTTTTTTTTTATCCAGACTTGGAGCTGCATTTCTTTTGGGACTCCATTTCTTGTGGCCTGGCCCCAGTTTTGGTCCATTTGTCTGTGGCCGGAAATCCGTATTTCCTGTGGCTGTAATTTATTTAGGCAGCTGAATTAGACATTTAGGTATTGGGTTACCGAATGAACTTAATGGTGCAGTACACCTTGAACTCAACGGTGCGGTACACCAAATCATAAATGTAGTCCTGTGGTACTGCATACCTAGATGTAAGAAATTATTTGAAACTAAATAATAATATAAGAAAGGAAAACTAAACTGGAAATTACCAGGTTGACACTAAACAAGAAAAGTGGAGAAAATCAATTTTAAACTTTTGAAAATTGAAAGAGAAACTGAAAACATAACGGGAAATAAAATAAAGCGATAATTTTGGAAATTGAAAATAAAACTTAACTTAAAGGTACCATTTAAGGGTACCATAATCGTGATGGTAAGACTACTAAAATTGAAAAATAAAGAGTGTAGGTACCATAGCCGGTACTATAATACGTGAAAAAACTATAAATAAAAGTGGTACCAAAATACAATATAGGTGTCTTAAGTGGTAAACAGTAAACCTACAAACAATTAAAGGCACCATAATTGGTGAACTAAGTTTATTTCACAATTGACAATATAGTATATTTAATAATTTTTTCATTTATTATTTTTTTTATTTATATATTTCTATGTCCGTAATATATATATGTTGTATGTTTAAGGTTATCTTAGTTAATACTGTAGTGTTTAGTATATTGTAGTAGTTGGTAGTGGTAAACTATAGTAAGTGGTATTTGGAATACCTTGTAGAATAATATTTTTGTATTCGTGTATTATCGTTTATAGTGGAATATTTCATACTTTATAAGTAGTATAAGTTGTATGCTGAATATAATAAGTGTGGATTGTGTCTATATATTTTGGTGAATAAAATAAGGTGTATGTTTTTTTTTGTATCCCCAATATCTATCTGGAAGACAGCCTCACGCCTTCCTTGATTCAAATTATTGTAGCTAAATCAGGTTTGTATTTTTAGGTAAATCCGCTACATATTTGTGAGCTGCCCAACGTGGGGCTAGTCCGAAGGATAGGGAGTGGGAGCGTGAGTTGAAAGTGTAAGGTAGTAGTAAATAGAACGTAGAACTTAGTAATTTAGGTCCTGTACCCAGTGGGAGAGACAAAATCACTGAAGATTTCGATCTCGCCTATATGGTATCATCATCTTTAGCTAAGAAATAAGAAAGAAGTAAGAAGAAATGAAGAGTGATTGATTGAGAATGTGAAGATAACTTTGCAAAAGGCATGATCGATACAAAAGACTGAGAGATGAAGAAGAATGGAGAGAAAAATTGTGCGTGTAGAAAATCAGAGGAATCATCATCTTAAAGGTTGCTGATGGATTGGGAGGGATTGGAATAAAATGGAACCCATTTTTAAATGGTGACCGTCTTTACTCCAAGGTAGTAAATGTAAAGAGGAATGGAAAAGTGGAAAAGAAGGACAGAATGTGAAAGACCAAAATGTATTGAAAAATTGATGAATCAGATGATGAGTTAATGATGTACTGAGGATGAGGGATGGATGGGAGTGGACGAGAAGGATTTTAATAAGGTTGGGAGAATGTGAAAATGGCTGAAGAATAAGAAAAATGGGAAAAATGGGAAGATTGCAAAAAATGGGAAAACTGGGAAGATTGAGAAAAAGGATAAAAGAAAGAAAAAGCTTCTAAGAAAAAAAATCGATGAAAAGATGAATGAAAGACAACCATCTGACTCATTATATAGTAGTTCGGAAGGTGAGATGAATGTGTTTGAGGTTGAGGGATACGGGACGGGATCTGGTTCTGAGTCTGAACGGAAGGTGAAACGGAGTGTGTTGATTCGGGATATCCCCAAAATTAATAAGTTTAATGTGTATGGAACGAAAGAGGTTGAGGAGTTCTTTAGGAAATATGAGGGTTTTGTCTCGGGAGAAAGTTGATTAAGAATAAAGGTCTTTTGGGTGAAAGAGTTGGCGAATTTTTGGAGGCGAATGTTAAGGATATTTACAAGGGCTGGTGTAGTGTGGGTGATAACCAAGTATGAAGGGTAAAACAAGAGGATAAATGACCAGGTTGGGGAGAGTGAAAAGGGGAGTGAAGTATAGAAAGGTGAATGATTTCGATAAGGCTTAGGCGTGGAAAGACTGGAAAGATACGGGCATGTATGTGCACCGACTGGAAACCCTGGCGGAGAAAGAAGTTGTGGATGATTGATTGTGACGGAATAGAGATTGTGAAGAAGTTTTTAGAAGATTGTTCCGACCTCAGTTGGCAGAGTATGTAAATTTGCGAAGGAAGGAGAAAATGTGATAGTGCAGGGCGAAGCGATTGACCTGGGTAAGATTGTTTTGGAAATCAGTAGAAGACAAGGGTTTTGAAGGCGAGCGAAGAGGTGAGATATGAAACGGACGTGAGGGTGTGTAGTGGTAGGGGAAAGGTTATGCGAATGAAAGGGCTTCACCACCCCCTCAGTTAGATCTTATAGAGACGCCATGAAGCAAACCCCCTACCAAAGTAATGGTGAAATTTCTGGAAGATTTTTATGGGTATTGAGGTGAGGAAAGACAGGTGAATGCAGGAGGTGTGGGTAATTTTGTGGTCGTCAAGTTGGTGGAAATGTGGAATGTGAGAGGGAACGATGGTTATAACCAAGCAAGGGTATAACCAAGGTCAAGGGTATAATCAGGGTTCAAGGAATTTAGAGGGTCGTGTCAACCAGGAGACTGTGGCGTTTGTATAGGTGTCAAGTGTGTTTCGTTGTGTGGGAAAAAATGAATGCATTATGATTCTGAATGTGTAGATGGGAATGGTGCTTGTTTTTAGTTGTGGGCAAGTGGTCCAGTTTGGCATGAACTGCACGACCCTTCAAAGGGCTGGGTGTAAGGAGATGCGGAGGTTGTAGATCATTTGGTGTGCTCGGTGATTGTCCACAGGGAATAGAATAAGGCAATCCCGGTATTGTGGGAAACTGGGTATCTGAGGGCATTTTTCGTAGGATGTGTGGTCCCCTAGAAAACTCTTTGTACGAAATGTTGGAAAATAGGGACAATAGTGGCTGGAATGTGGTTTGGAGTGTTGAGGCAATCACGGAGGGGCACGGTCTCAGGTTGTGTATCCTGGTGCTGCTAGGTATTGGTAATTGTGTTAGTGGTTCCGGTTTCAACCGGTTAGTGGTCAGCTGTTTGGAATGAAAGGATGTAAACGTTGTAGTGAAGGCAGGGAAGAACTACGTTCAAAATCAGGGTAAGCCGCCGCCTAATCAATCCGAGGAAACGAGTTGCCTTGAGGGTTGCAGTTGGTGAACCCTCAGGTGAGATTAGGTTGTCACAGAGATAGGGGATGTAAGTGTCGATGTGTTTTCGGTGTGTCCTGTGAATGAATGTATGAGTATTAAGTTATTGTGGAAGGTATTGAGTTCGCCTGCTTTGATTGTACTGGATGTATGGTTATGTGTTGTGTATAAAGGACATATGGATAGTATGGGAATGATTAAGGAAGATCAGAAAGAAGTCGGTAAGGGTAAAATAAATAAAGAAATTATAGTAATTGTGGATGATACCGGTGGTAATTAAAAATGTTGAGAAGAGCACTTACAGTAGAGATAAGAATAGAATAGGCATTATGGAGAAAAATGAGGTTTTATGTGATTGATTAGTAGGAGGATTGAAAAGTATGGATGGATAGTTATGGATATATAGTTATTTGAGTGCGAAATGGGCGATATTATTTCATTCCTGATCGGAAGGATGATAGAGAAGAAGGTGAATAAGGATGGAAAATGTCAGATGTATGTGAATGATTTAGTGAAGGTAGATTTGAAATTGGTTAAAGGCGTGGAAGTGTTTTTGCTTTTAGAGGTAGATTGGCAAGAGAAACTACTATATGTTTATATGTGAAAGTAGGTTGGAATAAGCACGTCCCTGTTTGGTTGGAAACCAGATTAGCACTTTGTTGGTAGTTGATTATGATGAAGTATAGGGTGAAAAGGGTTGCATATGTATTTGATGGTATAATAGATTTGAAATAATCCTCGGGTATGTATGCAGAAGGTGCCTGATGTTGAAAAGAAGAGAGTGAGAGGTATAAGGGTTGGTTATGTAGTTGGTAGTTTATATTGTTTTTGTATTAAGAGAATTCGAGAGAATGAATGCTGTGTGTTTGCTGGTGATATCAAGAAGAAAAAGGATTGGGTGTATGATGAAATGGTTGATAAAGTAAAATTACCAGAAGGTTTGAATAAAGTGAAGAGACAAAAGGTTTTACGAATGTTATGGGAAAGAAGAAAAGCGCCGAGCCAGGGCGATGAAGATTTTGGGGATGCAAAATTGCCGGCGTTTCGCATAGTGTTAGCGGAAGATACCCCCATATACCAAGACCTTCGACACTTTCCCCCCCCAGTTGCGAATGAGATTGAAGAGCAGTGTGAAGAGTTAAAGCAAATAGGTGTATTAGAAGAGAGTGAGTGTCTGTGGAATAGTCCGATTGTGCCTGTGCGAAAGCCTGATGGACGATTGAGGTTGTGTATTGATTATCGTAAGGTGAATGAAAAGACTGTGAAAGATAGGTTCCCTATGTGTGTAGTTTCAGAGGGTTAAAAGTTAGGAATAAAGTGTTTGCGATAAATTGGGCATCTGGTGGTGAGGTACTATCAGAGCCATGGAAGAGGATTAGAGTGTGATGACGCCTTCGACTGTCAAAGCGGCATTACCCAGTTTAGAAATTTGATGTTTTGGGTTTAGCCAATGCTCCGCGGCGTTTCAGAAGGCGATGAATGTGATCATGAATGATTTTCCCAGTAAGAATATGAATGTGATGGTGTTCATAGATGACATAATAGTGATGAATGAATCTTTCCCTGAGCATTTGAAGTTAGTGAATGATGTTGAAAAAGTTGGAGGAGATAGGGATAAAAGTGAAAGTCGAAAAGTGTGAGTGGTTCGCGGATGAGGTTGAATTCTTGGGACAAAGGTGTGTGCGACTGGTTTAAAGAAAGCGGAAAAGTTTGTTGAAAAAGTTGGGCAGTTTCCGAAGCCGAGGAATGTTAGAGAGTTGAGGCTTTTTAGGTTTGGTAGAATTTGGAAGGAAGTTTATGAAAGATTGTTTGGGAGTGATGAAACCCTTGACTGAATGGACTGGGAAAAAGAAGAGTACAATTGTGAAGTGGAATGATAGAATGAATGAAGCGTTTGAAAAGTTGAAGGCTGAAGTCGCGAAGGATGTAGAGCTGGCTTATCCGGATTATATGAGAATGCGAAACCTTTGGAAGTGTGTATACGGATGCAAGTGGGTATTGTATGGGAGGTTGTTTAATGCAAGAACAGGTGATTGATGGGATTGAAAGAAAACGAGTGATTGCGTATGTTTCGAAAGCGTTTAGTATGACAGAGCGAAAGTATTCCACGACTGAAAGAGAGTTGGCTGCTTTGAGGTTTTGTTTGAAGTCCTTGCGTCCGTTTTTGTATGGGATTAAGTTTGTTGTGCGAACGGATCACCAACCCTTGGTGTATTTGCAGAGAATGAGGATTGTTGATAGTCGGCTTGCAAGAACTTTGGAAGATTTGAGTGATTTTGATTATGTGGTTGAGTATATGCCGGGTGAAAGGAATGAGATTGCTGATTTGATGTCAAGAATGTGTGGGAGTGAGAGTATGAATGAAAAGGTAGTAATAGACCCGGAATATTTACCTAAGGGATTGATGAAGGGAAAAGAAAGTCAGGGTGGGGGTGATTCTATGTTTGAAAGTGTGTTGTATGGGTTACAGGATTTAGCTAGGGATCGGTTGGTTTCGAGAGTGCCTGAGAGTATGGAAGAATTGCGGAGAGAAGTTATGACTGAGGTGTGTAAGAAACCCGAGCAGATAGGGATTAGGAAGGTGAAACATTTTATGAAGGAGTTAAAGGCTATTTGTAATGTAGGTGTGCTTCCGGTGCAAGAGGTATTGATAGTTGTGAGTAAGTTGTTTAAGGTAGTTGTATGTGTGCATTTTGGTGGGGAGCGACCGGTTTTGTATAGGAGTGAGGGTGTTAATGGTGCAAAAGTTGGCGAGCTTCATTTACAGAGTTTAAGTGGGGTACACTATAATTGGGTAATTGAGAAAAAGAGTTATGATAGGAAGTATGTGTTGGAATCGGAGTTGGAGGAGTGTCTGTTAGAAGGTGATGGGGATGTGAAAATGCTTTGTCCAGGGGAAATCGAAGAGGTCGTGTATTGCGAGCATGGGATAAGTGGAAGAATGGAGGTGAAAGTGCAGGTGAATGGGAGAGTATTTTGTGGACTGATTGATACTGGGGCTCAGATTTCTTTATTGAATGCTTTTGTGGTACGAGAGATTGAGCAAGTAACTTAGCAGATAGAGAGGGGGAGTACGAATGTGAAGATCAAAGGGATTGGGTCAGGTGACTTTGTCGCTTTTGAAGAGGTTTGTTAAAGTTATGAATAGGACGCTAGGGAAGGGGAACATTAGTTAGTTGTGCTGGACGGGAGCGGATGCCAGTTATTGGTTTTTGTTGGGATTGACTTTGTGAGGGTGAATAGTTTCACGTAGATTGTAGGAATGGAAAGGTTGTTGAAAGGGAAGTCGTGAAATGTTTAGTGCAAAAGGAGAATTGGTGTGTGTTGATTGTTGGCATGCGTGAGAGTTGGTTGTGGGGATGAAGAAACTTGTTAAGCATGAAAGATATCGAGGGGTAATGCAAGAGGAATGTCCTAATGTCTGTGAGTGAGGAAATGTTATTTTGTCGGGTAGGAAGTTGTGCAGGTGGGGACCAGTGATAGAGATTTTGGGTATTTGGAAAAGGTTTGTTGTGCTGCACTAATGTGTTGTATTATATTTCGAAAAGTTTAAGGGAGGATGATTTGTATGTACCGGTGTTTTCGGTAGTTGGATCGGTAGGGATGGCGTTAGTGATCCACCGTAGGTTTGGTCACATGGGGAAGTTTAAATTGTGGGAGTGTATGAAAGAGAGAGTGTTTAATCCCTGGTTAAGAAAGATAGTGAATGATGTTGCCACAACTTGTGAGGAATGTCAGAAGGGGAAGTATCAGAGAATGTATGTGAAACCCCCTGTGTTACAATGGATGTGAATGAACCCTTTGAGTTAGTAGTGATTGATTGCGTTTCTTTGCCGGTGACTGCATGTAGGTATGTAGGAATGGTTGTGATGGTGGATCACAAAAGTAGTTTGCGTATGCTGTGCCGGTGAAGAATAAGACTAGTTTGAATGTGGCTAGGGTGGTAAGGAGGTTTTGTTGTCGATGTGTGTATGTAAACCGAAGCGACTGCGTAAGTGATAATGGGACCGGTGTTTGTAGGGCAGTGCGTTTGAGCAAATGTTTAGTGATTGGTGGCATTGAACATGTGAGAACGACGCCGTATATGCCGAGTTCAAATGGTTTAGCAGAGAGAACGATTCGGACGTTGAGTGAAATGTTAACAAGATGAGTTGAAAGAGAGAATTGGGAGATTTTCTTAGGAAGTGTTGTGGGCTTATAATATTACTGTGCACAGAGCAACTGGTATGTCTCCGTGTATGTATGTGATGAATTTTGAGAAGTTTTATGAAACCTAGGCTTGGGTTACCTGAAGGTGATAGGACGTTTGGAGAAAATGTAGTTTGAAGTTGCCAGTTTTAGGTAGGGGATAAGTTTTAAAGGGAGTGAGTGTGATGGGAGGGTCTGGTGCATGTGGAGCAAGATGCTGAGAAAAATTTGGAGGGACCGTATTTTGTAAAAAGGGTTAGTCTAATACGGGGTTAGTATTTGTGGAGGGTGAAACGATGTGGTACGAATGAGTTTGGGGCCCATCAGGTACAGTTGAGGCCGTGGAGGAGAACCCTGGGTTATTTAAAGATCCATCCTGTGTATAAGTTTTTGTGAATGAGGATGACTTGAATGAGAATGGGAATATAGTGGATGGATTTATGGTTTAAAGGTGAAAGAGTTGTGTTGGTGGATGAGATACGGAAGAAAAAGCGAAAAGTGGATTGTCGGGCAATGTGAATAGATTAAAAGTGTTGTTTAACGATGACAATGAGAATGATGAGTGTTTCTCAGGATTTTGGTGGGATAATGGGAGTAATGAGCAGAGTTTAAGGAAAAGTACGTACACTGTGTGTAAGTTTCCGTTAGATGAAAGTGAGAGTGTGTTGGCAGGATTGAGAAATATTAAGATAAGAGTTAGTTTGTACACCCAAAAACCCCCCCCCCCCCCCCCCCCCCACCCCCCCCCCCCCCCCCCCCCCCCTTATGGAAGTGTGGGATTTGAGAGTAATCTGTGTGGAATTGGATGAAGTAGTGAATGTTATAAAGGCGAATGCCAGGATGAGAGAGATCGAGAAAGAGATTGCTGAGATGTCTGAGCAGTTACCTGGGAAAGGAAGTGTAAATGAAGTAGGGGAGACTGATGAAAGAGCGGAAGGTGGGAATAAACCCAGTGAACGAGTGATGGAATATGAGAAACCGTTTACTAGGAGTAGAGGGGTGTAAAAGAGTATGATTGGGTGATGACAACGGCGTTATAGATGGATAGGATTGTTGGGTTAAATATGATACAAAGTTAGGTGGGAGGGATGTGGTGAGCTGCCCTTTAGTGGTATTTTTCTTTAGTTTAGTTGTATCATATTTTTTTTTTTTATTTGGGGTATTTTTAATTATGTATGTATGAGGGTGTTATGAAGGGGAAGAATAATTGTGTTGCTGTGAGTGATGGGTGTTCTGCCGACCTCAGTAGATAGTAGTTCCTTCAACAGGTCCTTATTATCCTCTTATTCCTTGTTTCGCGGCATCCATCACTCTTTCACGTTTGAATGAAACGATTGTGAATGATTGTAGGATTTGTCGATTAATTGATTTTTCATATATATATTTCGTCTTTCCGTAAGAATTATTATTTAATATTTTTGAGATTCTGAAGGTTTGAAGTGAAGCCAGGTGGAGGTTTTGGACAATTTTGTTGATTGATGGTTCCTGTAGATTGGTGAAGAGGTTGATGATAGTTCTGTGGAATCTTTTTCTTTTGGATTTGGAATCCTTTTATGGTACGGGTAATTATTTTTCTTATTATTTTAATTATTTCATTATTGGTATTTTTCTTGGACTTAGTGGATTTTATACTTTAAAGGTTTGAAGCCAAGTAGTGGAAGATTCTGGTTCTGGTGTATGAGATCCTGTATTGTATGGACGGTGGATCTTTAATGAAATAGATGATAGATGGTATGGTGGCAAGCGTATGGTGATCTTTCTTGTGGATTTGGGATCCTTCTATGGTAAGATTAATAATTATTTGTCGTATTATTGTTTTAATGGTTAATTTAATTAATGATTAATATTATGCTTATCATTGTTATTATTTTATTGGTATTGTCTCTTGTTTTTATTATAGGTATTATAAAGTAGTCAATTTTTGTTTTTCTTTTAGAATCACAGGATTGGTTTGGTATTCTGGTAGTGGTGTGGTAACCTCACGGTGACGGTTCATTAGGTGGTCATCGGATGTTCTATTGTAAAGAGGAAAAAAACTGGTTCAAACACCATTGGCCAGGTAGATTATATTTATTTTGTGTTTGTTATTTTATTCATGATTCTTTATTTTATTATAAAATTTAATTTAAGTTATATAAAATGTTTTTGATAAAAAAGATGCGATATTCAAATGCGTTTGTTAAAAAAATCTCACAGATGATTTATGATAATGCTAAATTCTAATTTTATTCACTTAATGATTGTTTAACATCTCTTAATTTTATTCACTTAATGATTGTTTATTCACTTAATGATTGTTTAACTTATTTTATTTTTACTTTATATAATTCATTCATTTATTTATGTATGTCATGATAGAATTTGTTTATTTTTTTCTCATTCCAGTTTTTTTTGGGACCGTTTTTTTTATCCAGACTTGGAGCTGCATTTCTTTTGGGACTCCATTTCTTGTGGCCTGGCCCCAGTTTTGGTCCATTTGTCTGTGGCCGGAAATCCGTATTTCCTGTGGCTGTAATTTATTTAGGCAGCTGAATTAGACATTTAGGTATTGGGTTACCGAATGAACTTAATGGTGCAGTACACCTTGAACTCAACGGTGCGGTACACCAAATCATAAATGTAGTCCTGTGGTACTGCATACCTGGATGTAGAAATATTTGAAACTAAATAGAAGATTGATGATTTGGAAACTACTAACTGAAATTAAAATTATGACAAGTAAACAACGGGATAAGTGTTAAAGAAAATAAATTTTAACTTTGAAAATTGAAAGAAGAAAAATAAAATTTAAACGGAGAAATTAAAATAAAATCGTGATATTGGGAATATTGAACTAAAACTCAAATTCAATTCAAGCCAAGATGTGTAATGTTTATTAATTTTTAAGACAAAAAAATTTCCTCCCGTGTTATAAAAATGTGTCTCCCCTGAAGGGCATTACCCTATTCTGAAAGGAGGACTACTCTAGGTAATTACTACCTAAGATTAAGTTGAGCGATGGAACCCTAGTTCTTGTCCTAGCAGCTCTATCGCTTTACCTATTATACCACAATAGAGGCAATAAGTATATTTAATATTTATTATTGAGAATCTGGCATTAAAAGTTTATGAACGGTATGCTAACATATTAAATTCCTTAAATAATATTAAAATACGCATATTAAGTAGTGTAAATATTGCTAAGTACTTGCAATTTGAACAAATTAATAAAAAATATATTTATTGGACGAAAAAAGAATTAAACAAAAAATTATTTAAGATTTTTGAAATAAATATAATAATTTTCTTTTCCTGATATTTTTACAATTTAAACTAATATATATATATATATATATTATCGTTATTAGTGGAATATTTCATACTTTAATAAGTAGTATAAGTGCTGAATATAATAAGTGTGGATTGTGTCTATATATTTTTGGTTTTGTAATAAGAATTAAGGTGATGGTTTTTTTGATTTACGTTCCCTTCATTTGTCCTGGAAGACAGCCTCACGCCTTTCTTGATTCAAATTATTGTAGCACTCAGGTTTTATATTTTAGCCGTAAAAGTCCCCTACAAACTCCACATTCATTAAATAGGACTGATGAAGTCCATTGTTAGAGGCCAGACAAAGATTTGGTGATTGTTTCAAATATATTTAAGATTTTTTCCAGGGTTGAGTATGGAGAAATTCAAACTGGAATCTTAGCGGCCCTCAAATTCGCCAAAATCATCAAGGATGACAATATCATGTCACTGTAGTAGCTAATGATACTGATATTTTAATATAGCATTATACTTAGCCTATTGAAAAGTTTATATGTTCCTTTCTTGTATGTGGTCAGTAACTTATATTCTGTGTCAGGGTGCTATGCGCTAACCATTAAATCTGTCTCCAAAACTAATTGCTCTACTAGCTGCTTGTCGATAATATCTTGTATACTGCTTCTATCTTCAGGGATACTTCTACGATCATTGGCTCTGTTAGATCTGAGATTGCATGAATAGAGACTAGCTCTCCCATCATATCTCTAACCATTACGCTCTCTTTAGCATTCTCTCGATATCTCTCCCGTGATACTTCTGTGAGTTACTGTTTTCACTCAGTATGTGCTCGCAGGAAACAAAGTGGAGTATAGAGCTGGTTTCTCTCCTCTCCAGACAGAATTTACAACAACAGTCCACTCCTCAGGTTTCTGTAGTGGCAACACCAGATGTCTCGATATCACTCTTCTGTACATTCTCAAAGATACGCCTCGTAATGATTCTAACACCCCTCATCTTTCCACGCTAGTGTATTTTCTGCTTGGTTTTGTGATTAACCTTACACAATTCGATGTGTCAGTACGTATCTGGTGCTTGATTAGCCTTCTCACTGTCTGACCAATGTGCTCGCTCTACCATAATTCATGTTCATCCTCTCATAATTTGAAGGACTAAATCATATTAGTATACTTCATAGCTCTGGATTCTGTATATATGTCGCCTCTACTTTGAGAGTGTGTTAGGTACAAACGTTGCGATTGTACGAATTGTACTTCTAAAGTTCATTACGTCGTAACAATTCTTACTTCATCCATTCATGAATAAATAAAATACTTTCACATTAAAATTTCGTATTTTCTCACAAACATATAGTTCGTTTTCCCTTTGTTGGTAAAATCCTGCTCACAAAGTCAACACTAAAATCTAAATCTATTCTCTTGCTTAAGGCTTGTATTTCCTAACTGTTCAACTATGTGTTCTGCTCTCCCTTTACTTTCATATGCAAATGAATTTTTGTTTTGTGTATAACTCATCTTCTGTTTTCTTACTCTCAGTAAATTTTATCTTAGATCCTGAATCTAAACACCACGATTTGACTTAGCTAGTTCATATATCTGGTCAACATACTATGTTCATGGTCTAATACAAAAAGCTTTATCTCTATTAGCAAGTCTGTTCCTGTCCATAAATGTGATTGGTTCAGTCCATCTTTTGGTCTTGGGCCATGCTCCGTCTATTATTTATAATATAACCCCAACTATGTGATTGAGTTTCATTCTAATTCATTCCCTTTAGGCTAATTATTTCTTATAAGATCAATCTGTCTCATAGGTAAAGTGCAATTAATATGAAGCATAAATAGTGACTCCGTGATAGATTCATTTTGAGTGTATCTATCCTCTCCGCTCATTATTTCATTAAGTAATATTCTATATCTCCTTATTATCGAATGTCTCTTATTTGTCATTTATGACATAGTGTAGATGTGTTAGTTGTTTGTAAAGTAGAGAGCAATAATCCTGTGTAAAGTCGAGCTCTAATAAGCGATTTATTCATACAGTGATAGATGGTAATTAGAGGATTGTGAGTGGTAGGTCTCACCCTTTAGAGTATCTTGTTTGGCTCTGTACTACATAGCTTTATGGGTCAATTAATAACAATATAGTTATTTTATTAAAAATTATAAGACATTTTTTATCAGAATATAATACAGAAATGTTTATATAGAATAATATAAAAATAATTGTTTTTCAAAAATACATATAATATAATTAGTATTTTTATCAATTCATACATATAAATGCTTTTTATAAAAGCTTAATAATTAAATATACATGTGTATTTTATCTATATAATAAACCGAATAGAGTGTACAGAGAATCAACAACCATGGGATCAATGTCTACATCTGTTCCAATTAACATCTCTACTCTGTCTCTTTCTACTCCCATTGGTGCTTTCTGTACTAACGAGTTCTTCTACTCGTCTGAATTATGAGGATACTGCTCTAATCGCGAGAGTTCTTTCTCTCGGTCAATTCGTGGTCTCAGTCTCCTCCTCTCCTCCTCATCGCTCTCTCCATCTCGTATTACCTCATTTCGGCTCTATACTCCTCGTTTTTGTATAGGTTCTCTCCAGTAGGTCCTATCTCAAATATGTATGGGACCTTTATTACCTAATTCTGATTATCATCTAGGATAATTCTATAATTAAATAATTATTTCCTTTCGATACTTATTCTTGTCAATTTCTACTTATTATGCATTATCTGTAGCATATCTACTCTTTGTGTTGCTTTTTTTCCATATATACCCCATTTTCCATGTGTACTCAGACTGAATCATCCTTTTAGCTTAGTTGACATGAATACTATGATTATATTTCAATCTATTAGTCACTGTAAAAAACATATTATAATAAAACAATAAACTTTTAATATCAAGTTATGTTGTATACTGTATAATTGCTTTATCTATATATCTTCGCACCATACCGCGTTCCACACCGGTATGTTTTATAGAAAACTAAATACCTAACATTTTTGTCCCGCTTACCAATATCTCATAATGTGAGGTTTAATTGTAGAAAGAATAAATATACGATTACTTCAACGGAAATAATAATTTATAACTTTAATTTACTTACTTATTAGACATTCTAGTTTATGGACATTGACTCGCTAAAAATTTCGCTATATAATTTGCGTATCATTACCGCACCTTAATTTTGAAATCAGATCCTCGCCTCTGCCATTGAAACCATCCTCTGCCTCTGTTAACCCCACCCACATCCGCATCCGCATTTCGCATCCTCTTGATGTGAAAAGATGAAGAATGTAGTCGTCCCTATATTACCCTGCAGGCATGCTGGATGTGATGCTATGATTAAATATATGTTTGGGCATCTTTATCATTGAGGTAGATATATTTATCTGTGGCGATATAATAATTTGTTAATTCTCTTACAATTTCTTTCTGTTTAACTGTATAAAATCTAATTCTTTTATTAGCATATTTATATTATTTCAATAGGTCTCTTTTGTATTATTCATGTGTGTGAAATTTAATATTTTAATATGGCAATATTTAATAAATAAAATCTACTATAAGTTATAGAAACATATATATTATTTAGAGATTTAGACCCCATAATTTTTATCATTTTATACCTGAGATAATTTATAATGTTCACCTAGTCAGAAAATCTCCCAATAAATATAATTAATTTAAAACTTTAACTATACCTATTAACATGTTCTATTCGATTTGTGCCAATGAGATCAAATAATAGCAAATATTATAGCCTCTAACCGTAAATAAACCATTATCTACTTCGGAGATTATATTTTATGTCTCTAATATTTATTTAATGCAATATATTTAATTACTTGTATATACATAATAATTAAAAATAATAATAGTATTAAATAAATATTTTTCCTATATATATATTCAATAGTATAGGGTAATAGATGCACACACGAATATACTACATAAAAAAAAAATAATAAAATAAGTATGATAATAGGAATATAATAGTAGACTTAATTATAATCTTCCCCTATATATAAATTAATAATTAAACTGATTAGAATATATTAGTATATACTCATATATTTATTATGACAATATTATTCGATCCACCCCTACACGCGGGTCATATGTGCGCGCTGTTTTCCGCTAGATATACTTTTTACAATATAGGTACGCGCCAGGCATAAATATCCATAAAGTTTTATCTTACATCACAAGAATTAAGACAAAGCAAATATAGAAAAAAATGGATAATTTAAACTCCAACCAACCTGTGCCTCCCCTAAATTGCACTAAAACAGCAGTAGTTGTTCATCCTGGAGTTGAGTGGACACCAGATCGATGGACTTAAATAGAGTGAAGATTGTATATTGCGGGGAAATAAATAGAGACACCACAGAGAAGGCAAAAGATATTCATATCTCAACAAATGCGAGATGTGGACTGGGAATAATATATAATAAAGAAGAGAGTGTGTTCCGAGAAAAAACATAAAACAAAGTTGTTTTTTTTAGCACCCTTCTTGTTAATTTAGGCAGCCCTCAAAATCTTAAAGCAAACATATTAACTTAGAAAATGATTTCCAATATAAATTTTCCATATGCAAATCGTACATTCGTGGTGAAGGATGTAGATTCATAAGCAGACGCCGTTGGTATGTTTAACAAAGGTATCTCTGGACGCGGTTCGTCAAAATTGTATTAGTCTGAGGGGAGTGAATGGATGAATCCTCACCAAACCTTATGAGAGAGTCTTCTCTTTCTTGTATTTCCTCCTGTGCTTCCTTCTAGATACCGTTCCGGATATAGAAAGATATTCAACGCATTGTTGTCTACTAACGTTCACGACGCAAGATGATAATATTTAGTTTTGGTGCATAATGAAAGGTTCTCTTATTTGTCATAAATGAACGACAGTTATATTAGAGTAAGGCCTCTATATATAGTTCTTTATTCAACATTCTCTTCCATGAGAATTAGATGAGACCGAAATCCCATACCCTCATAGAGTTTTAGTTCGCGCGCAGAGAGTATTCCAATAACAGATAGAGTCAAGAAATCTAAGGAGGGACCCTTCCCCCCTAAATTGCCAACTTATTCATTGAGATTTATTATTCTGAGATATCCTTGAGCAGTGAAAGATAAAAAAAATTACATGCGGAACTCAATGTCTGAACTTCAGAAGATACTCTCTCTGAGGTGTTTATTATTAGAGCCATTTGTCTCCTAGACAATGCCAAAATCGGTCGATCTGTATGGAAGGTCTCCCTGAAACTCTCAGATCATTAATAGATATATAGTCTTATAAAAATAGCACATCCTCTGCAAAATAGATATATAGACTTATTTTTGTTAAAGCATTAGTTCCTTAGATGATGACCTTATGTGTTCCGCAGTGTTAGACATTATAGCTAATGCTCAATACAAAAGGCGATGTAAAAATAGAATATAGTGTAGCCGGTGAGCATGTGATAATGTATATAAGTATTGAGAGGCTTGAGATATTTAAATAGATGCATAAGCTTGATTGTTTTTTCATATATAATTTAAGAGTTGATATATTTTAAATTTGCCTACATTCGAGTTGGACCTGTTGTGCTTTTAGCAGTGGTTTTCCAATGGCCCCACGTGAGATAAATATACGGCGCACCAAATCGGCTTAGAGTGGATTGAGGTGTCGAGAAGAAGCTGTAAGAGGCGAGAGGAAACTCGGTCCGATTACAAACGGATGGGAGCACAATTAAAATGGGAGTCATGGAAAAAATGAGGATGGAGAGTCTGAGTCATGCTCTCGTTGAAATTATCTTAATGACATCAATAGATTCTATGATTCATGATTTATGTACCATATGTGCAGCTAAAATATGAACTTCAGTTGTGATTTTTAAATAGAATAAGTAGGAATATAAGAGATGGAAGAAAAAATTGTATATAGATTTTATGAATGGTAAACACCACAATTTAAAGTAAAGATAATAGTTAAGTAGGGAAAGGTATTGCCCATTCAACAAGGATAGCTGTAAAATTGTATATATAGATCAGTGGAAGTAGAAACTATAGTAACAATGAAGTATAAACAAAGCTTAGAGTATATAATATATAATTATATTATATAGTAGCGAACTGTACATATGCCATACTCCTGTCTAAAAGTATCATATTTTTAGAACAATCATTTTCACATTTTACTACTACTACTAAAGACTCTCCATTATACTCCTTAAGTGCATATTAATAATGAACCATATATTCGTATAGAGATTAGGAATAAGGTAATTATATATATTATAGTACTATATATATATTATATTATATTAATACTATTTATATTAATGTCTACTAAATTTGATTTAGTCTTTAAAAGTTATAATAAAATATATATTTGGGTGCAGTCTTGAAAAATAATGATTATAAAAATAATGAGATTTATTGAAAGTTTTTTTTGAGAAGTCTATATCTTAGTTATTTAGCACTACTCCTCGTTTAATACATTCTCACATATAAATGTGATAATAGATATTATTACATTTATATGAATGTGTACATAATTATTATTTAAGACCAGATTATAAATGTAATATAGCAATATGGTTTTGTGAGAATTTAGTATACGTATAATAGTTATGCAGCATACTTATTATTCACTCTCAGATAATATTTATACAGTTAACATGATATGTATTGTGATTGTATTTTATATAACTAGCGTTTATTAAAAATACTATCTGCATATAATAAATATAATTATTATTAAATAAGTCATAATATATTATTCATTTTATTTTTTTAATTTCATTAATAATAATATAAACTTGAAGAGAAGAATGAAATTTTGTAATTAGTTAGAAAAAGGACGGTTTAAATTTTATGTGAGGAAGGATCGAGTTGATGAAGTTATAACGCTGTAAAGAGATATTTAATGGCTCAAGGTAGTGCTAGATACTCGCTCGGGGTACTTAATTTTATTAGTAATATTATTTTACATATCATTAATAAACTATAATCTCAATAATTAAAATTCACAGTGTGAGTGAGTGTGAGTATAAAATGTCATTGTTTTTGATTATAACTCTATTTTCTTGCGATTTTATGAAAAAGGTGATCGCCAGCAATATAAAGAGACAGAAAATTATAGCTGAAGTTCCTTTATCCCAAAAAATAGATAAAAATAAAACGTCCATAATCATGATGATAAATAATAAAAGCAATATACTAACTACGATAAAATAATAACCTCTAGGTCCGACTGTTTATCTTACATGTGAGAGTCATTTGCTTTCAGTTTATTTGTTATTTTGGACGTTTAGATGTATGAAGTGTTGTGATATTAATATATTATTTGTTGTAATAATTATATTAATAATATTAACTAATATTAATTATATTGGTTATTACGTGATATATTATATTATATATATATATATATTATATTTATTATTATATAATATATATATATATATATATATTATATATATAGTTTTATATATTATATATTATTATATTTATATAATTAATATTATTAATATATATATATTAATATATATATATATATATATATATATGTACAATTATTTGATTTAATTTATTCTATACAGATACCTTATAATTATAATAAATGTGCACACTCGAAATTGTAAAATGATCCAAACAAATTTTGTTATAATTGTAAGGTTGAATATATATATAGGTTAACATACGATATTTTGATAAGTTCTCAACATGTAAGTAAATATTATCTGACACTTCTTAACATACGTATTATACTTTATTATTAGAAATTTAAAGACTTTAGGTGATCAAGATAAATCTTGGGCACCTCAATTTGTTCTTTGAATTATAGCGTACTTGTGATTTATTAGTTATAACATTTACTTTTAGGTTGGTACCTTTAATATCCGAAGTTATCCAGACTATCTGCACACACAATTATTTGCATTATCCAAATAGGATATCTCGCGCGGATATATAATAGTAAGATCAGATAGGTACTGTTTATTTTCCATATTAAATAAAAATAATCTGCTGGAATAACTAAAGTCAAGACCAAGATATGTAACCTATTAATAATAATACCAACCTATACTTCAGGCTTAATTAAGGCTACTGTTCCTCACTCATAGCAGTAAAGATGCATTTACTAATCCCTATTGCACCTTTCCTCAAATAAATGTGAAGCTTCTCTCATAAAACATCCGAGAAGACAATATTTTACATTATTACAGTCCGCAAATGACGTCAGTGCAGATATAGTTAACTGTTATATGGTAAAATATATTGGACTCAGCTGTAATTCGGAAACTAGAGTCTAGCCGAAATTTTCATAGTCATATTCAATCAGTATTCACTCAATGATCTAGTTCGCGTATCTATCTATTTAGTAGTCAAAGATACAATAGCTCAAGAAATAATATATTGGCATCTGATTAAAAGGTAAGAATCTCTACACTTTGTGAGAAATAGAGTACTATTACAAATATTCTATATATATATATATACCTCTATCGGCCTCATTAGCGCAAGTAGTAGAAGAATTCCGACTCTTTTTCTCGGTAGACGGCAATTTAGTTTATTGTACTGACTGTTGATTCTTTAATGAGTGAGTGTGTGATGGTCTTTATGTAGGACTGTTATTGATCCATATGAAATATATGGATGATATAATATGTCAAGTAAAGCATAATGACTATGTTAATAATTGAAAAAATTCTATATACCTGGAATTAATAAAATTAATTTATTTTTCATAATACCACTTGTAAATATACCTGAACTCGTTAATATCTATACTCTCCATTTAGCTAACATCAACTTTCGTGATATATATAGTTTAGTGAGTATGTTAATGAAAAATTTTGTAAAAGCTATGGATAAAAGTGGTCCAGGTTTCCTATACGTATATATATAAGATAATAATATTATTAACCTAGTAACAGTTGATAGGTACTAAAATTAAATAGTAAGTGGAGTATATATATTTGATATGACCACATATAAAATAAGGGTGAAGCTATAGATAATGAATGAACCATCACTATTTGATGAAAAGCTCACTATATTGAGTGAGTATAAATAATATTTTGAAAAACTTGACTAATGGAGGTCCTTTAAAAAGGTTTAATAATTGTATGAGTTTATTCTATAGGCATTTTTAAGTATACCTAGGATAACTCAAATGTAAAGATCTGTATATTACTACTAACTATCCTTCGAATTTAATTTAAAGCTAAATTGAGGGATATATATTATGTATAATCATGTCCCTAAAAATAACATTTCTTCATTACTTGACTTTTTATTAACTTAATATATAACTATGTCAAATACTAGGCGCTATATTAATATATAATATAGCGTTATATAATGATGACTATTATAGTATATATAGTTGTGAAGTACGTATAAATTAGATTACCACCATTGATATATTTCTAACTTAATCTAATAAAACGTTATCAGTGAGGTAATATATATATATGTAGATATATTACAATTATGCTTGTCAGGATTAATTTTATGATATTTGATAGGACTTTAAAATAGTATGGTATAGTATTCGCTCAAGCTCAAATCATTAAGTAATGATATAATTAAATTCTATTACAAAAATTTACTTAAATTTTTATTAATAATTTTGCCATTTATGATTATAAATTTGATTAAATTATAATACTTAAAGTTATGAATGTAAATAATATCATGTTCATGTCATTATATTAACTATTTTTTAATTATCTATTATAGTTAATACAGTGGTTACTAACATATATAGTCATTGTGATCCAATATTACTATATAATTATAGTACTAATTGAGTACAAAATTTCCGGTAATATATATCATAGACCTAGCCTCCATATTTAATAACTACTATATATATCAAGAGCTTGGAGGACGAATTGCCCGACCACCGAGTGTCGCTCTATTCAGTCATGCGAAGTCCTTATCGCGCGAGAGCTAATACATCGGTAGGCGACAAAATGCAAATAATGTGCTGCGAGCCAAGTGTTCTAATAACGAGCGATCTAAGCAAAGGCGCCTAGCTCAGCCTATTTGCCTTTGCGTACCTTATAGTACCGCGACCTGAGTTTAAGAAAATGTGACTAAGTGAAACATTAGACACTTGTGAATTTCATACTATTACTCTAACAAGTGAGGTAGACAATCTAGAAGCTTTTGTGCTAACTTCTCGAGTATCTATTTTTGAAAAACCAGTTGAAATTAAGAACTTTTCATTCTAGTCTTAGAATCTCATAATAAAATCAGAGTCATATAATATTAGTATTTGACAATCTTCATTTAGTCATATACACTTACATACTAATATACACTACACACACACACACACACAGCCACCACTACTCTATACACCTAACCACTAACATCACTAAACACTTAACACATATTATATTATTATATATATATTATTATAATATATATAATATATATATATATATATTAATACTAATATTAATATATAATTATATATTAATATTATATATATAATATTATATCAGTAATATAAAATAGTTTAATGGGATTAAAACGGCTAGTCACCTGCCGAATCTCTTCGATAGAACGTTTTTAATATATCGTAAATGAATAAACTTTATTATTATATGATTATATATTAAGTTGATGATCTACCTAGATCATGTTTTATTTACACTCGACGTTGAGCTATTTGCATCTCATGCTCCGTCCTTCAGTGTCGATATCTTCTCCTCACCGGTCTCTCCATCTCTCTCCCTCCTAGTCCTATCGCTACAAGTGCGTGTGACTCTACAAGCTCAGTCCGCTGCTGCGTTTACGCCGGTTTTGCGGCTTCCAATTCCGAATAGCTCAGATAAGTTAGGCCTAAACTGACTTATTGCCTGTTAGTTATTATGTATTAATTATTGATTTTAATTATATATTAATTAATATATTTAAATTATTTATTTATATATATTATTATTATTATTAATATTATTATATTTACATTTATTATGTTATATTATCTCTATTAATATATTAATTATTTTATATTTGTTCTTTGTTAGCAGTAGCCCTGCCTCTTTCAAAGCTCCATATGTTCGATTATGTCACTATTATGCCCCAACTCCCTGCTCCCACACTCAAGTCACCGACCCTATTAATATATTAATTAATTTAATATTATATTATATATATTAATATATATAAATATATTAATTTTATATATATATATATATATATATATTATTAATATATTTAGTTATATTATTATAATATATATATATATTTATTAATATATATATAAATTATATATATAATTATATATAGTATATATTATATATAATATTATATATATATATATATATATTATTATATTTATATTATTATAATATCTTATATATATATATATTATATTATTAATATATTATATATATTATTATATATATGATATTATTATATATATATTATATATATATTTAATATTATACATTATGTAATATTAATAACTACTTCAGTAGTTCTAAATTACAAAATATAATTTAGTAGCTAAAATAATGTGTGACTCTATGAAATAAATTTTTTACAATTCTTTTATCAAGCTGCTCTAGTGTATGAATATCTCATCTGGGGAAACATGGACTACAAAGACATGTGAAAGGTTATATAATGAGTAACGTATGTATATGAATATTAGTATTTATTCGTGTGTGTAGTTTATTAATTTAACAGTTTTTAAAAATGATATATACATTTGAGACTTCTTAATTCATTGTAACATGTATAATCTAATTATAATTTAAATAATCTCAACTATATGATATATACTTCTTCTATATTTAATACAGTATTCTTAGTTTGAATAGCCTCTCCAACGCACCATACCTCTGTGCCTAGCATAACATTTTAAGGCGCAGTATAAGTCAGTGTTCTATTGTGTCGTCTATTATTTCGCTAAGAGCGGTACTCTTTTGTATATATGTGTGTACTTCTCAAATTAATATTTATATACGTGCTCGTTAATTATATATGGTCTCTGTCTCGTAGTCATCATAAATGGTACTCTCTGTCTCTCTCGTATGTGTCATAAGAAGCATAGTCAGCTCCGTGCCGCACTCTTCAAAAAATATATATACATTAGGCGGCTAGCCCTATCAAACATACAACTGATTATATATATTATTAACTTAAATAAAATTCTAACATGATACTCGATAATCCGCCAATTCCTTACTGGGCACGGTAATTAGTTGACTCTATTTTTAATATATGTTTATAAGCTATTATATTAATGGCGGCTATTCTTTCCCTTTATATCTGATTTCAATTCTGACATATATCTATATATTTAATACTTAACATGTAGTTTATATCTCCACTCATTTGTAATCGAAAGTCCTTGCTTTCAAGGTAGGATTAACAACAGAAGAAATATTTATCTATATAATCAATTGATGTGAAATATTGGCATATATTAGAATCGATTTGTATCTATAATGTCATAACTGTGTTAGCACGAGTAGCACGGTTGCAAGTGATAATGAGTTGATTTACTTGATATATATATATATATATATATATATTATTATATATATTATATAATATATATATATATATATATTAATATTATATATTATTAATTAATATATATTATATAATATATAATATATATTTATAGTTATATATATATATTAATATATATATATAAATATATTATAGTATATAATATATATAATATATTATATATATATTAACTATTATATTAACTTATTAAAGTACTTTTTAAATATAATAATTAATATATAATATATATATATATATATCTATGATTTTTAATATATCATTATTTTATTCTAGTATTTATTATATTATATATTATTATATATTAATATATATAATATTTAATATATATATATATATATATAATATATATATTATATATATATATATTATATAATTATATATATATATATATATATATATTATATATTAATTATATATAATAAAGTATAATAATATTATATATATTAATATATAATATATTATATAATATATATATATATATATTATATTATATATATATTATATACTATATATATATATAATTATATATAAATATATAAATATATAATACTATTAATATATATATTATTATATATTAATTATATATATATATATATTTATATTATTTATATAATATATATATATTATATATATAATAATTATATATATATTAATATATATATATTATATAATATTATATAATATATATATTATAGCCTTTTATGAAATTTGTAAAGTAAATAGAATTCAAAATTAATGAATAATTTTGAATCATTAAATCCTTAAAATTAGTAAAAAATTATTAAAATAAATAGGCTGGTAAATGAAAATGAGAGGAAGAGTAAATGGAACAGGACACCATTTATTATTAATTATATTGAATGGAAAATCATTGAATCAACTTTGCACTGACGATGCTCACTCCGTGACATCAAGAAGAAAAGTATTTTATATCACTCGAAAATTAATAAAGAAAAGTGGTCAACCTGATAAGGAATTTAAAAGGTAAACAAGTAAATATGAGAAAAGCCCAATAGAGGCATAATTAATATTGAGTTATTTTCTATTGCAATATATTAGATATATATAATATATATAATATATAATATATTTTTATATATATTATATATATAAGTATATATATATATTATTATTATATATATTTATATATATATATATAGTATATATATATAAGTAGATATTTATATAAATATATATATTATATAATATATATAGTATTATTATATATACAAAATTTCTTATCATACTTAAATCTTACAATGAACTTGACTATTTAAGAAACTTATTTTTGAAAAATATTTCCCAACTTTTAATTACAAATTTATTTAAAAACAACTAACGAAGAAAATCAACCTTCTCCACCTATATATTCTGCTAGTAAAAAGATTCTTATATGAAATTACCTTTTTAGGAAGAATTAGTACGAAATTATAATAGAAGGAATAACTTAATTTATTGCATTCATCTTTCCCACAATTTAAGTTTAAATTATTTTCATAAATTGATAATAGTATTAGATATATTCTTAAAGTTAAGGAAAATCTTTAGTTTTCTTTGTGTTCTTCAATTGTTTATTTAATATAAATGGGATGCTGTGATTGCTTTCTATATAGGAAAGACCATTAGATGTCTTTCCACACGAATTGCTGAACACAAAGGTATCTCAAGTAGTAACTTTAGAGGATTCTCCATCATCACCCTATTCGCCCACTGACGGCCATTAGATAAGACAATATTTCCAGGTATATTCATTCAGAGTATATTCGATCAATAAATTCAAGGAATATAGGACCATGAAATGCTGGAGAATTATGGAAAGTTTTTGACCTTGAAATGATTTTTTACATGAGAACTCACTAAATGAAAATTTACAATTTAATAATTTTATCGCATCTTTAAATGAAGTTGAATTGATCAGTTTATTTTTTGGTTGACTCTTCTAACTACTTTTTAGAGTTTAATTTTTATTTTTATTTTTTACCAAAAAAGTGGCAGCACTCTATTATTATTTTCTAGATCATGTTTAACTGTTGTTATATTTATTTTCTTATATCATTATGTATTCAGCCTTGAAATGGGTGTTTTCATGTAATAACCCCGAAACTAGTCCGGTATAAATAAATTTAAAAGGTTTACGGATCGGTTCTTAATTATTTTAGACATTAGTATATATGATAGTATATATATATATTATATGATTATTAGTATATATATTATATATATATATATTACTATAGTAATAAGTTATATAATATATATATGTTATATAAATTTACATTTATTTCTAATATAATAACTACTATGATAATATATATATAATATAGAGTAATACTAACATATATACTTAATTAACAGTATATATATATATAATTAGTATAGTTATTGATATTATATATATAATATATATATATATATATATATATATTATTATATATTATATATATATATTGATATTATAATATTATATATATAGTAATTATATATATATATATATACTTATATATATGGTATATTAGTATATATATAATAGTATATATATATATTATATTAGTATATATTATATATTATACAGCAAATAATGAAATTTGATTAAAAAGCAAACTTTGAATGTGGAACATTAAAACCAACAAAATATATTAACAATTATAAAAAATTTATTCATCGTACGAATACTTGTATATGAAATTAATATTTTTTAAAGTTCTCTTATGATATATTTATGGTAGTTACTATGTAGAAAATAATTGTATATCTATAATCTATATTTATTAATTTTCAATGACGATTGTTATCATCTCGACTAGTCAACTCAATAGTGGAGTTATAAAAGTATATAAGGTCATGGTGTATATGTAATCTGATTATTGTAAGTAGATATATTTCCTGTGGTATAGATACAGTATTATGAAAGCCATATCTCAATAATTGTAAATTACTTGCTTAATAGACTGTATATATTATGATTTATTGAAACTGTTTATCATCCTTTGTTATTCTGTCCTTACTCTTATAGATATATTTTTTCTCTTTTAGTTGCTCGAGACCAATGGTATTTTGATTTTAGTAGTTGTAGTCCACCAATTCATCTTTAGTCTTT
Source organism: Trachelipus rathkii (assembly GCA_015478945.1). Taxonomy (NCBI): domain Eukaryota; kingdom Metazoa; phylum Arthropoda; class Malacostraca; order Isopoda; family Trachelipodidae; genus Trachelipus; species Trachelipus rathkii. The sequence goes on from JABUQX010086432.1 coordinate 28,668, forward strand.
AGATAAAGTTAAGTGTGTCCTCAGTAGGTTCCGTATGTATCTCCTAAACTATCTTTTATACCTTTTTAATATAAATTAAATCCAATAATTCGCTTGCTTCTGTTTTAGTCATAATAATATAATGTAACTAGATGGGATAAGGTTATTAATATGCAGTTTTTGACCCACTGTATTTTAAGAAAAAAAAGGATTGCTCAAAATGTTCCTATAATCATCGTAGTAAGTTTTATAATAATAGTTACTGCCAATTTATTATTATATTTATACTATGTATGTAATGTAAATTATCATAGTCTCTTAAAGACAACATGTAAAGTTGTTTTTTCTTGAAAGTGTTGTGATTATTATCTGACACCATCATAGTGTAAATCCGAAACTATATATTTAATTATATAAGCTAATTACCTACTATTTGAGATTTTGTATAGTTATTTAATCTTTTTAACTCATGAATATGAGAGGAAAAATAGATAGATAGGGATGTTACTAGAACCAAAGGTTCGTGGACCGGAACCTTGATTTTGAAAAGTTCCGTTCCAGGTCGAACTAACTTGTTCCACCAGGTATCTTACCCGAACTTTCCCACGGTTTTTCAAATGTCTGCAAAAAAAATTTCAGATAAATAAATTGTTAAATTCTAAAATTGTGATATTGCATAAAAAAATAATATAGAAACAATTTGATGTATGTGAACAAATATCGTTAAAATGACCAACTCTTTCAAAAACTTTAAATATGAAAATATTTTCAAACTCGAACCGTTAGCTTTAATACTCTAGTCTAGAGTATAGACCTGGGGATAAATAAAGAATTTGTACAGAGGTATTTATTATTATTATTATTATTATTTTATTATTATCTTTTATTCATTCATTATTATTATTATATTATATAATTATATATTATTTAATAAAGAAATTACTTTAAGTAAAAAAAACTAACTACAAAACAAATATTAACTAAACTGTTTAGGCAAAAAAATTTAAAAAATTTAAAACAAATTCCACTAAATTTTCTTACTTAAAAATGAACTTATTGAATTTTGAAATGTTGTGTGTAGGAAAATAAGTTGCTCTCCATGATTTCTTATACTCAACATGTTACCCGCTTCTGAAAAAACCCTCAGAATAAAATGATGAAAGCAGGCCACAAGAGCAATTAGCTACCATTTAAAATAAAAATCTCTTCATTAAATAATTTTTTGATGGTGAGTGGATTTGAGACGATCGAAAATCTTTCTGACAAGTATCATTGGAATACTTCAAAGAGGTGGTATTTGTTTATCTTTTGCATTTAATTAATTAATCAATTTAAGTTTGTTCTTAAGAAAAGAATAGCTAGGTGGTAATTTGAAAAATCTGAGATAATAATTTTTATGAAAAAAATAAAGGGTTAGTGAAGGAAAATATAAATAATTATATATATATAATATTATAATATAGATAATATATATATATATACTATATATAAACATTTATGGAACGAAAAATCATGGATAGGTAGGTCTCGCATAATCTTCTTTACAGGTTGATTATATTAATAGATTATAACTATAGCAAGTATAATTTATATACTACTGTATAATTACCATCTCAATATATACTCACTATACGCTCCCCTCCTACAAGAAACGGGCTACCTTGAGTTATATTGTGCCACCATAGCTGGGCGTTGGAAAAAAACGTGTTGAAGTTGTGTCTGACGTCCGTCAAGGCACGACACTATAGCAAGAGATGTCTTGTGCCGTCGTTAGTCTGGGGAAAACATCTTTGGCGTTGGGGGAAGGGTTCTATATTGATTTTAAATTTGTCATCTGGAAGGAAAGGATGATGCCCTGAGAGGCGACGAGACAGCTTTACACAGGTTTGACGGTATAATGTTTGTTCTGTAGGGGATACTTCGGGTGGACGGGAGATTGTTCTTAGAATTAAATGTGTTTAGAAATGGGGGTATCTCGGAATGAGTAGGTGGGAGCGTATTGTGTATGTTAAAATAGTATAATGTTTTTGTGATTTTTTTTTCTTCTAGGTGCAGGGGTAAGGGTTGTAATGTTTGATGCTAGGGATGATCTTTTGAGAGTGATTTAATGTAAATTTGACAGCCTATCATGTCAAGATGGCCCTTGTAGGAAGAATTTTTGTTTCAGTTAGTAGATTATTGTTCTGAGAGGTTCATTTTGCACGGTTTCTAATTTTTTAATATTGGATTGTCTATTGTGGGAGCCCAATCAGGTGATGCATAATTTGGGAAGTGGCGGATGTATTTGTCTCTATACTATTGTGGGAGTTTCTTTATGTTTGCCAAAGTTTGTTCCGGTTAGTGCTTTTAGTGCATTCAATTAATGTGTGGTTCTTGAAGTGATATTGTTGAATTAAAAAAAAAAAAAGAATGAAAATTACTAATATACTGTGGTTTTCATCAAGATTTTTAAAATAGGCTTTCACAGATAAGTTAAACTCAGTAATGGAAATTAATTTTCTACACAACACATAAGAAATAAATTAAAAAAAAAAAAGAAAAATAAAAAATGTGCAACAATTTAAAAACTAATTTTTTTTCTATTTTCGAATGACGACACAGCTTGAGTGGGAAGGAGCGTTGATTTTTGTGGAAAAATTGTCCTATTGTGAATCACTTTATTTTGCTACTTTTATGCGAAAGCCCCGCGTATAACCTGTCTAAAAATAATCTGTCCCCGCCGTTAAATCGTTTACCCTTCTAATGTCCGGATTTCTTTATGAACTGACTTCTGTTCATAAATTACACTGGTGTTTGGATTGTGGCGTGAAGCAATGAATAAAGCTTTCATCATCTATAACAAAATAACGAATAAAATAAAGCTTCTTCCAAACTTTTTGAATGTACATGTACGCGCACTGTAAGGTTTCAATGTGTGAGTCAAAAGTTTAAATATTATACTAAATTTTATCAGTTTCCCAAGAACTTTTGTGTAACGTATTTTTAGTGTTCTTTTCCATCAATTATTTGTTTCAGTGACTAATAATCATTTTCGTTTTTAATAAATTTTATCAGTTTATCCATTAGAACTTTTGTGATTAATTTTTTTTATTATACTTGTACTTGTACTTTACAAATATTTATTTCATGGTTAATTGTTTCTTTGCAAGTTTTATTTTAACATTTGTTTACTATTATTGTCAAGTTTTTTTTAATTTATCATTTTATTTGCAGAACAAACAGAACAGAGGAGATACTTATTTTTTTTTGATATCGAAAGTTTACTTATTTTACTTATTAAATCTTTTTCTTTACATTTTTTTTCTTTTATCTTCTTTTTTTTTTTTTTTTTTTTTTTTTTTTTTTTTTTTTTTGTTTTTTATAAAGTTTTGTTTCATTTAAAACATTTTTATAATTATGTTTTTTTTGTTTTTAATCTTATTTGTTCGAACTTCTTATTTTTAATAACTGTTTATTTTTTTCCAAATTTTATTTAATTTTGTTTCGTTTCTTTAAAACTTTTTGTTTTTATACCCTAATAAAAAGCTGTTTTTCTCTTATTTACAGTACTCCTTTAGGAATTAAGTAAATCAGTAAATCGTAGAACCACGCACTTAACCACCGTTCGTGTACCACACTTGTCGCGGATCTGATTTTGATAGCTATAGTTGATATATTGATACTATGTGGATTCAAGTCATTACGATTTTGTTTTAACATACCCATAAAAAATTTTAATTTGTTTGTTTTGTTTTCTGTTTAATATCATTTTTGTTTTTACTAAAAAATTTGATTTCTTATCTATGTTTATAACTTGACAGTAAATTAATGCATTATCAGGGGACATAACCGCTAGTGAAGAGTTAAGCAGTAAATCAGGTACATCAATATATCAACTGGGCAACCATAGGCTTTACCACTACTGCTCACCAGTCGGGCGTGATCTTTGAATGGGCTATTGATTCGCAGGTGACCCTATTGTATACCATAATCTGATCTATTGATTCACCACGTGATTTCAAATGTTTGTATATAACATAAGCGAGCACAAAAACTTTTAGTGACAGTCTATTTTTATATCGTCTTAAAAACTTTCCAAATTTTAACATATTGATTTTAATACATACCTGAAGGCAGTAAATCAGTAAATCAGTAAAGCGAGTAAATCAGTAAATCAGTAAATCAAACTGTCAATCGCGCATACCTCCTACCCATGGCCCAGTGGCAGGGATAATATTTAGCATCTGAATCGAGTCTTCATTTAGAGTTGATCATATTTTCGATCCTAATTCTAATTTGATCTATTGATTCAACCTCGCATATCATCGATATTATCGTACTAGTAAGAATGGCCATTCATAATTTTCAGACGTCACAACTTTGGATATCATTTAATCTGGTGTGGTTTTGCTTTTGATAACTTAGAAGGCCCATGATATATAGTTTTATACTCTAAAAGAGAGAATTTTGCAAATTCTTTTATGTTTATAACTTTATAAAAATTGTATTTTTACACGCAAAGTTATGAAATATATTCTGCTGAAAAATGTTCAAACTTATTTTTCAGCTAAAGTGAAGGTCAGGTCAATAAAAGGGGGGCCCAGAAACTTAAAGCAGTAACATCAGTAAAATCATTTAATCAAACGGGTGAGAGTTACCCAGTAAACGACCTCGTTGCTCTAACCAACGCCATACCTGTGTTGGCTTCGAACCCTTTTTTCGAAAAGGGTTGGCAAAAAAGCTACACAGCCAAAAAAACACTCAGAAGCCAAAAAAGCTACATCACGGCCATGCGTTCAAGTTAGGATAGTCCACCCCGTGATCTATTGATCTAATTTAGACTATGCTACGTTGCTATGAAGTTTAGGCTACGTTATTCGAGTTCTCATTGATCAGCGGTTACCATAAATTAAGATTCGTGATATCAATACAGGCCAAGGTAACACTCCAACTACCACAATGAAAACGCTTCTTATTAGTTAGTGAGTACTATGTTGTATTTTTTGTTTTCTTAAACACCATATTTTGCATGGTTTTGGGATGAATTATAAAGGAAATAATTATTAAAACACTCTTTGTTATCTCTTATACTTTCATCAGTATAATATGTTATTAATGAGTATATCTATTATTATTATTTATACATATACTACTATATACTTAAGCAAGTATATATATATAAATCAGTTAAAAATTAAGTTAATTACAATATATGCACTATAATTATATACTATAGTACTGATATACATCGGATGACTACCATAGTATAACATTATTATATGATATCGTATACTTATACTCACTTTATGGGTAAAAAGTTCGTAGAGGGTTCCCATGATCTTATCTTGTGTTGTATGCTCCCTACTTAACTTCACAATTAGAGAGCGTTACCTATTGATCTATTTGATTCATGTCATATTAGGAAAAAAAGCTAAAGCCACTCAAAATTTAAATATAATTATTTATACTAAAGTGTCTTCTTTGTCCGCTCGTAAGCTCGTGTTCATTTGTTGTTGTTGACAACCTCGACAATGAACTGTTTCGTGTTTGCATACTTAATTTTTTGTTTTCGAAGGTTTTGAATGTCACATATTATGTTAGTGCTCTGAGCACATAAGAAATGGTAATTGTCATGTAGGGTGTTTGTATAGTATTCTGGATTAGGAATAGAACTAATTGCTTCCCGTTACGTTATTGCTATATTTGAAAAAGGGAGACAGAATGTTAGTGTGTAATCAAATAGCTAGATGTTTGTTTGATTGCACGTCTGTGTGACTGCCCGATGTGTGTTCTGGAAGCTTAGATTATGTTGGCTCTCGTTAGAAATAGATTGATATTGAGTTTGTTGTATAAGTTTTGTTGTTGTGGGTGTGTGGTTGTTTGTTGCTAAAGTGTGCGTCTGTTAATGAATTAGGACTACACAACTTACGTGTGCAGGGGTTATTAATAAAATTTGAAAAAACTCACTCAAGCACACATTTGTTGCAAGACATTATTGCTCTAAAAATAGTTAAATGTGTGATTTATAGCTATTAATAGCATGTAATTATTAGAATAACTAATAAATCAATAAATTAAAATAAAAATCTCTACCACTAGAGCCTTAGGAGTGAAAAGCTAAAAGCTAGAAGCTTAAATTCCATATTTAACAATGTGAAAATAAATATATTAGAATGTTTCGGTTTGGAGGGGTGACACATATAGGGTAGATCCACTCACACTCACACTCACCTCTATGCTCGCATTCACAATACATCAATATTACAAATTACCAAACATATAAAAACTGTTTTTAATACTTTTCATATATAATAATACAAAAAAAAAAAAACAAATATATTAAATTATTATAATATTAATATTAATATATTAATGTAATAATTTTAGTGTAAAAATATTAGTAGTAACTTTTATAAGTTTGTATTCTTGATATATGTAGGTGTTTCGTATATAATCACAATAGTATCATATAACTCAATACAATAACAGATTCGTGCGATCAACTATAATTGCCAATCGTCAAGGTCTAATAACAATCAATATAAATACATTGTAAGTAATAATATAAATTTGACTCTCATTAAATAATAACAAGAATCACATACTAATACATATAAGCAAGTTTTATAGATTATACGAATAACTCTACACTCAATAGGATATACAATAGAGTATCATCCTAATTTATAAGTGTACAGCATACTCCATCACGGTTAAAATACACTAAATGAAATTCGAGGAGAATAATGACTCAAATAACTTAATCAAATACAAAGCATAATATTTAAAGTTATTTGAACAACATATAGAAATAATAAGCTGGTTGGAACTTGGAGGTACCCAGAGGTGGAAAGATTTTTTAACACATGTAATTAAAAGTATAAAAGTAGTTTTAATATATTTATTAATTTAATAATAAATATTTATATAATATATATCTAAATTAATTTTTATTATCTAATTATATATTATTATTATATTATTATTATATAAAGAAGCAATCTCAATTTGTTAAAGTTTATTATCAAATAATAATGAATTATTAAAATGAATCAATATACTTTTTTTTTTAAATTAAATAATATATAACAATATATTTTAAAATATATATTTGACGATAATCTCATGAGTTAGGCTGATAATTAATTAATCAGAATAGGAGAAGTTAGTTGTTGATTGGTAAGATAGACCAGCCAATAAGCAAAAAGACAAAAGGGAAGTAGAAAGAATTAATCAGTAGGAGAAGTAGTTGTTGATTGGTAAGATAGACCAGCCCATAAGACAGAAATCCATAATTATAGTCACTAGAAGGCGGAATAGTTATAATCATAATATTAAATATCGGGCTAAAGGTATTTTAATATGAATAGAGGAGACCTAATGAGGGTATTCATTTATATATTTCATGTATCAATACTTTAAAAATGGACAAGAAATACTATACTATCCCATTATCAAAAGAAAGGGAAAATATTTAAAAAAAATTTTTTTTTTTTAAAAAATTCAAATTTTAATCCACACGCACTACACGAGGCTACCAGCAAAACAACATCACATCACACACACACTACTAATATCACTATACAGCACAAGCACATCATTACGATTCATTATAACATATTATAGACACATTCTATATAAGAATTCTGAATACGTTATTATAGATATTAATAATATAATAATAAATATACAATAAACTTGAGTATATAGGATATTGTACAACATGGCGCATACATAATACAGGAGGTATTTTGAACATACACCTGATAATAAGATTTGGAATGCAGAGTTTACATATAGCCATTTAATAATCTCAGACACGAGCTGCTTCGCATCAATTGCACTTCTAGATAAGAAACACTAGCTTCTTAGATATACTGCTATGGCAATCAATACATTTATATATAGATTTAAATTATATTAATCACGCAATACTGAGAGGATTTGTTACATACGGTACCTGATCATATCGAAGAGGTGAATTTTACACAACCTTAGTAGTATAGATTTGGAGTGTATTAGAGTATACATATTAAAATTACGAAACGAGAGTACCTATATATATATACTACGATATCATATCACATCATTTTTGTAAAGCGACATACTTACGTGGTACCTGAAAAATACTTATTATATATATTATTATATTAAATAAACTGTTAAGTATGATATTTTGTCAATGTATGTATATATTATTATATATAATATATATATAGCGTCAATGCATAAACAAAGTAGGTTAGGATATTAGATCACAACATCTGTATATATAGATTTTGGTAGTGGCTAGATAAGTTATCTAGTGAAGTAATAATATATATATATATATAGTATATTATATATATATAATATATATATAATAATAGTATATATATATATATAGTATATATATATATATATATATATAAATATCGGCGACTCAGAGCTTTAACTATCGAAATTTGGAACCATTCTTAATCAAGATAGCTCTTATACGATCATATCACTACATTAAGGCACATTTACGTTATAGATTCTGTAGTATCATCATCCTAAAGTTTTTTTATATATTAAGCAACATTAGGATTATTTTCAAATCAAATACCTATCACGTAGTAATAAGTGTTTTTTTTTATCTTAATATATATATATATTTATATATATTGTTATATATTTTACTTAATTTTAAAAATGAGACATTAGCACATACTGAATTATACATATATATAAATAACGATAAATATAATAATTTAAATATACATTTAATACAATATAACATATAGAGGGGTATAATAAATTTATACCTTATATGTCAAAAAATGATGATTTCTTTTACAGTAACAGTGTAATGAATATTATCAGTCAATATACAATACTTTGAGGTAAATAAGCACCTTACGTGGCGTTATCCGAACGCTATGAGCGTTTTATAAATAAAAAAAATGTGATATTGTGTTGTTAGTTGTTACTTGTGTTAGATATATTTATAATATATAGTATTTGAACAAATTTGTTAATATAACTAATATATTCGAAAAAGGAGATCGTAAGCTAGCACATAGCAATCTATTGTACTTATATATAATTTGTTTACTTAGTATCATATATATATATATAATGATATATTATTAAATTTTACTCAGGCATGATATACCTTCTATGATAATTGAATGCTTGCTAATATAGATATGAATGAGAAGTTAACTAATAAAATCAAGATACATAACGTAAACATCTCTGTAGAGAAACTAAAATAGTCGATGGAACGTATCATTAAACATATGAAGAAAGGTTATTTGTAGTAGAACTTCTTTACTAATGGTACCAAGCAGATAATCTAGAAGCGTCATTCGGATAAAATTGGTTTGTAACAGTGGTAAGTTTGGATTGATTATTGTATATGAAATAGACTTTAGAACTAATGATAGATACATATTACGTATAGTGAGTTGGAATTCAATTCACGATCGGTGATTATATAGACCATGATACTGTAACCGGAAATATTATGTCAACATCAGTTATAGAGATAGTATTAGACCAATATTGGCAGGTGTAAAACGAGATGATGAGACCGCTTTTGGAATGAGTTCATTCCAATCAGGCTGACACATATATATATAGAGCTACTTTAACCAAATTCATTTAATATAGTAGTAGCTACTGTGTTATCATTGATTATAAGCTAAAAAGAAAAGAGTGATTAACTTACTAGATTATAAATACTGATGCTAATTTCGAGCTTAACAATACTTAGTTATTCAAACATCGTTACATTAGTAAACAGTTATCTATAGATAGAAAGGTGCTAGTGGGCTGTGCTTGTATCCATAATAAGACTGTTGTTTACTGTATATTCCAGTAGTAAATAACTCGTGAATATGTGTAGAGGTTGAACCTACTAACCCTTAAAGTTAGAAAGCCAATATGTTCATTCTTCAAAACCAATCCCTCTAAGAAAATTTAGGATATAGGAATATTAACTAAGATTCTTTTCAATATATATATTAGTTAGTTATAAATTAGTACTTTTGAAAAAATCGACGGAATATACTGAAAAATGATCTCGTTATATAGTCTAGTATTGGTATTCACTGTAAGGTATAATGGAGTAAAAATACTAACATAACCCCCTCCATCGCCCTATCAGAGATACCCTTTTATATACATTTAATTAATATGATGAGTAAAGTATGCTCAGAATATGTAACATATATCTATATATATTGATCTGAAATACAAGAAGACAACATTAAAGTTAACATTTTAGAAGTAAATAGTACCTAAAACACGGCGCATATAGGAAGTGATATTCATTATTTTGGCACTCAATAACTTTAATTGTTTACTATATACTCATTTTAAAGTACTTAAAAAGAGCAAATTTTAACATTTTAAAGAAATAAGGTACTAAACGATACATTATGATGAGTATATTTAGTAATCAGTGTAACTTAATTACGATAATAGTGATCAAGGCTACCTTTTGACGCAGATGGTATTGATATATATTCCACTGTAAAATGATATCGTGATATGTAATTCGTGTAAAATATTTATAATGCATAATCTGTTTTTAAAAAACATCAGGAAAAAAATAATTATACGATTGCACATAAACGTAAAGAGTGACAGCTACTTTTATTCTTTTAAATCAAAAATGAATCTCTCTAAAGTTCTTCTCTACCATTTCTCGAAGTCGTCTCAAATACAACACGATATTTGGTCTCTCAGCACAAAAGTTTATTGTACTATATGTAAAGACAGTTGATAGAGCTCTAATAAGAAGATTAGAATTTAAACTAGTAATATTAATATTAGTTAAGGCTAATGAAGAAAAAGGATAAATATATATATAGAAGACAGGATGAATAAGAAAGATACTGATTTCCAGAGATTTATATTAACATATAATATAATATATAATTAGTTACTTAGACGTTAACTAGTTGGAGTACATATACAAGAAGATTAAATAAGGTTTTATGATAATGATAAATAGAGAAAGAATATATATAGAATTGATACCTTATTTACTGGTAATAGTACCAGAGGATCTATGTCTGGAAGAGGATCTTATGGTTAGCAATATATGTATGTTCACATTGTCAGGTCCAAGACAGTAAATCATTTATTATATAATTGGAGTCTGTAAAATTAGTTAACTGAAAGATTTAATTTACATTTGAATTTTCATTATATGTGTAATTTTTCAAGTATATATAGATTATAAATTCTAAACAGTAATTGTACAGCACATATAATTGAGGGTGAGTAATATAATTTGATCACCATTCGTATATACGCAGTCATTATTTATAGACTTCACACTCACTGACTACTAATGATTCAAATATCTATACAGCAGCAATCCTATATAAATAAAAGATAGGCTAATAAAATCATAATCAATGGGTATAAATCATAGATAATGGGAAACAATTAGTTCATATTCAGGGATACAGTTATTATTTTACATAACCTTAGTATGCACTGAAAAGCTTGCCCTAAATGCATGGTGTCCTGTGAAAAGGCAAATTCTAAGGGTTTTCTTTCCCTATTTATATATATATATATACTACATTTTTTTTGTAAGAATGAGAAAAATTTAACAAATTTAATAAAGAACTTAATTCCTAAGATAATGAAATATCTTCGAATAATAGAAATAAAATGTCTAAACTAGACTAGGTAGAAGTAAGATAAGTTTTGATAGTATAGTACTATAATAAGTTTATTAGTAGATGAAAATTTATACAAATATTTATTTGAAAGAAATGTGAAGAAGTATTGTATGTACAATCAGTATGTACGATCAGTAAGCCTAATATGTCATTGAAATGTAAGTTTATGAGGGTAATAGTTTCATTAAATAGAATGTTGATATTATAGATTGTCTAGATATTAACATACACAACACAATTAGCATATCATTTATGTTTTAACACTATTATAACAAATGTGTTTAATTATATATATATATATAAATAAACTGAGGAAAAAATTACTATTCTATATAGCTTTTATGACAGTCATACATTGTTTACACCTGATTTATATTCATTTCCTACACACATGAAAAATATTGAACATATTATAAACATAAGACTACAGTTAGTATATATATATGATAGTATATATAGCCCTCTATTGTAAGTCAAATAACGTAGATGGAGAGATAAGGGTTCAACATTAAGAACAATGGCTATTACTATGACGGTTCAGTATTAATTATAGAACGGTATGAAATGCTTATTCCTATACCTAATACGGTTGTGTACATTTATTGGCATCGGATTCATAATAAAGGGCTGTAATTAAAGAATAAAGGTACGTACTGACATGGCGTATCGTGAGCTGATGTGATAATCGCAACAATAATTCTATCACGCTAATAATCGAAACAAGAAGATAGGTATAGAGAAGCCGGTTTTTTATAAAATTATGTTTAACAACGTGTGTTGGGAAAAATGAGAATGGATAAATGCTAATAAATGAGAAATTATTCTCACTCAAAGATCTATATGATTACATTAGTAATATATACCCTCGAATATAAAATAATTATATAAGCATAATCATATAGATGAATATATTCCAGGCGTCTATTAAGTATAAGATGTTTTAGTTAACACTAGTGTTTAAACTGCATAATTGTAAATAATTAATACCAATTGCTTGAGTTCGTTAACTGGAATAACCCTTCGTACATTATCTTATATACTCCTAACTAACAGGACAGAAGATCATGTATTTAGTACTATATATCACTAATTACAGCTTTATCCTCATGATGTACTATAGTAAATAGCGATAATGACATTAAATACTCCACTCATTATGTGGTCGCCTATCACAGAAAATAAATTAATTAAGGTATGATATAAATAGATACGCAACATTGAATATCGAGATATTCAAAGAAGGGACATAATGGGTGACTAAAAATATGTTCGGCGTTACATGCTATATCGATGCTGGAGTAAGCTTTATACGCTTCTCCCTACAATTGGAAACTGTATCTACTAATCCCTGTTCCTTTCTGCTGTAGAGCACGCAGAGAAATGGACGCTACACGTAATGTTGGTTCATAGACTTTCTCATCGTGTAAAATGTGTAATAATTGATATAATATGTATACACGAGGTAACCAATGGGAATGTCGGAGGCGGAGTGGAATCGGAGACGCGGAAAGCTTCATTCTGACACGGATATATACTCGCGTGGCAGCCAACAACACCTGAAATTCAATTGGCAATAAAGTATCCTGTTGTGTAATTAGAGATACCTCTCAGAAATGCCATTTGAACGCGTTGGGATTGTTTACAAGAGAAGGAGTTATTTCAATTATGAGATGTGTTGAACACTTCCTAAAGATACTGGAAGCAGAACGCATGAATACGCAGGTTACTAGTGTTGATCAAATATTTATTAGCATTCGTCGACCAGACTAGTTTCAGAGGTTGCAGGTGCCCCTGACCTCTTTCTGAGGATTAACTCTACAATGTATGTGGGCTTACTCCTCTTTTAGATTAGGGATGGGAAGGTAGTAGAATCTTGATCATTCCAAAACAATATCTAGCTGTATACACTAGATCTGCTTTGTGCCATTCGCCCTTCTCATTGCACAAAATTGTTAGATCTCAACTTTCCTCTGTTGGCTGGACAATTGCTCAACAAGCGTCACGCACTCCTACAAGAGAAGATGTAGTGATGTGCTCTACTGTTAGTGATAACTAGCACCACGTAAATTTGCGTTAGTTATACTAATAAATTGCAAAATCTGTGTAGAAGTGTCGAAACACTCACGCGTATTTCCAATAGGTAAGTAAATATGTGTGTGCACAGTTGTAAAAATATCTGCGCGATCACTGCCGGACATTCGTAGTCAGATACTGGACTAAAGAGGAGGTTAGTGATATAATCCTCTAGTATATAGCTTATATAATATATATATATCATTTACAACTGGCATATGCACGTATAAAATTAAATATATAGAGTATTTATATACTTTGTTGCGATTTTAACACAAAGGGCATTGTACTGCGATCCAGACTCTTGTATTTTTGTCGCTGAAGAAAACTAGGATTGAAGTTCACTCTATGTAAACAGGGAACTGAAAGAGAAACATTTTAGTAAGATAATAAGCAGTATTTAATAGTCCTTGGGGCTCATCGGTGTAAATATGTACCTTGTTGAGTATCAGGGCCAAGTCCTTTAATGTCATTAGTTAGTAAAATTAATGAACTCATGACTGTATTGGATAATATATTAAATATATTTAGTAAATTGGAGCAAAAATATGGCCGCAATAGATGAACACATAATACAATAATACAAAAGATACTATCAATTATTGAAATAACTCGGTTAAAGTTGGTGTATGATCATAGTTCTGAAAATAGTAAACAGGACCCTAGATAGAGTTAAATTCACCCACTAAATTCAAAATAACTATAGTATACCTTTTTTTTGTAATTTTATTGAATGAAAAATTAATCAATTGTATTAATGTCTGAATTATAGATAATGACGTAACGAAGACGTAATTAGACTCATAATACCTCATATTATAAAAAGTGTAGCTCTAGAATAGACGAATCAGCAGAATCTAATAGCTAATTTATACCTCAGGGAGTATAACAGATAGGAGTGTAGTTATGCTATAATCATATATACGTATTTTACAACTAATAACTACATATATGAAACTTTTTCACAACTCACCGGAAAATACGGTGGTGTTAAGTATTGTTATCCGGGACCCAAGATGATTATGACTAACTCATATCACAGGCTGACTAAGCGTTTTTCTATCATATAATAAATTACTTTTGAAACAGCAATCCTATTATATAGGGTTTTAATGGGTCTAAGTATTAATTATATAATATTTGAACATTTAAATTATTTATTATAAACTATTTATCTATGTCTATGTATTTATCTATGTTTTTCCATGTGCAAATATTCTGAATAATAAAATGTAAATAATAACGTTAACATATTATTTTATAACCCTTACATATAAAATTATACTTTATCATGATTTCATGTTGTAATAATTTATTCTGAAACGGGGGCGTATCCTAAAAGAGTAAGCTAAAATAAAATATTATATTCAGGTTTTAACTCACTATTGCGTAATGTTTTTGTGTGTGTGGTCGTGGTGTTGTGTATGTGCGTATAAGTTTGATAGTGTGTGTGTGTAGTGTGTGTGTGTGTGTGTCGTGATATTGTTATACTAAGTTTGAGTTTGTTATGCTTCATATATATATTAATATATTAATATAGTAAATATATATATATATATTAATATATTATATATATATAATATTAATAATATATATATATTAGTATATAATATATATATATTATATATTACTAATATATAGTATATTATAATAATAATTATATATATATATAATATCTATATATATATATATTATATATATATTATATAATATATTATATATATATAATATATACTATATATATATTAATTATAGTTGTAATTATATAATAAAATAATAATAAATGTAATCAAAAATAATATGTGCACTCACACAGTGAGGGGGTATACACCATAATAATACTCTAGCTCAGAATAGGGAGAATACTGACATTTGGTATATATCAAATAATGAATAATTAACTAATAATATATATAATATAATATAAATAATAATAATAATATAATATAATTAATACAATTAATAATTAATAATTAATATACTCATATTACTTGTTTAAGTGTAAAACAGTATATGTATATAGATAAGTGACAGAAAAATAATAAATCTCGTTACCTATATATATATTATATATATATATACTTCTCATGTGGGTCAGAAGACAATGGAGATTTAAATGAGTCATATCCTCGAATTATTCATTTGTTAAATATATCACCGTTAACAAAGGAATATAAAACCAATTAGAACAGCTTTTTGAGCTTGGTGTCAAACTGATTCTCTTACATAGAAAGAATTGCGTAATGTTTAGTGTACTGGTACGAGAGCATTTAGCCTAACCAATGTTTTAGTTGTTAAGACGTATATACTTGACAGGCAAAGTGATCGACTACACGCGTTTATTGGTATTGTGAGATCTATGTAAAATAAATACACAAACAAGTAGTTAATATCACATAAATAAAAATTCTTACTAATTTGTAAAGTAATATACAAAAATAGTAGTTAGTATATATATAATACTTAATAAATCAATAATAATAATTTTTTGTGCGTTTGTGAAAAGTAAAGATGGATATATTCATTTAAATGAGTTGGTCAGAAGAGAAAAATCTTCATAATTATTTAATGATTATATAACGTTGGTTAATTGAATGATAGCTGTATGTCAGATTAGTTATGCTAGGATGTAAGATTTATAAATTATATTTTGTATTATGTTTTCCATATTTTAACAATGTTAAATGAAAATTAACATAATAATTTTAATTGTAGTAAGAGATAATAAGTGTTGTAATATATTTATGTATTTAACTAATTTGGAATATTTAGTTTGAATAAAAAATTCTCACAAATAAGCAACATATACAAAGACATAATGACATTAAATAAGAAGTATAGCAACAAAATACAAACATACAACTATCATATAAGAACAATAACAACAGAACATACAACAACTAACAAGCTCAAGCATCTAAATAACTGCAACAAACGCTCACTACATAGCATACAACAGTATAATTATTTACACTCACTACAGATCATCAATCGATTAAACTTGCATCAAATGCAACAACAAACGTGACAGATTACAACAACTACAACTACAAGTACAAGAATTTATTTTGTTTATGTTATATCAAATACTCAGAAAATATGTAATCATTAGATCTATATGAATCAATAGATCAATAGATTAATTACATAGAAGGGTAGAGTATAGGAGTGGGAGAGTGGGTTTGGATTTTTGATTATAACTCATTGAGATTTACGATCTTATATATCATGCATTTAGGGTATGTAATAAAAATCCCATAAATTTAATGTGAGTAACGTCTTTACGTATTATCAGATCAAATGACAACATAGGATTTTTTATATTCGAAAGAACTAAAATGTTTAATAGAAAACAATAAACAAAAATAAATTAAAGTATTTATTGCAATGAATTGAAATTGCAAAATAATATGACCTTGAATCATACGATATTCAATAGATAATAGATCAATAGATCAATAGATCTACGGATGGGTTAGTAGGAGGGTATTAGGATTAGACAGTTTATGATTAATAATGGGTATTTTACTGATTTTACTGTCATTTACTGATTTAATCTAGATTTACTGATAATATTCAACGAAAGTTTTTCAAATGGGATAATTATTTTTTAAAAGTTATACACACATATAACAAAGTAAGTAAATTTTTTCTAGTTATTGTTAATAATATACATATATATACATATGTAATTGTAAAGAAAACTCAGGAGTAACACACCACAAAGCCTCAACTAATTTTTGATTTCATCAATAATATCATTCTAAAAATTTTTAATGAGACTTATCTCTCAGATCCCTAAATTAATTAAGATTCTCTATTATAAGGGTAAAAGATAGTATAGTATCAAAGTAAATCTATTTAATAAGATGGGTAGGAAGGGGTAGTATGTGATGACTAGCTTATAGAATTTCACTCTTGATCTCTATCTGATAATAGTACACTAGTCTCACACTTTACTGATTTACTGATCTATTCTGCTTAGGGTATGTAAAAAACGGTAAATTTTTAAATTTTATTTATATAATCAAAACACCATAACTTTATTTTTTTTTGTATTATGTTAATGTTATAATCACCTTTAATGAAAAAAAATAAATAGATCTATATAATATATATATAAATAGATCAAATACTGATACATATAGATTACATTTAGAATCCCCGGATTGGACATGACGGGTATTAAGGTTGATCACAGTTGATTAACTGATTTTACTGATTTATATACTATGCTTTACGGGTATGTATTTAAAAAATAAATATGTATAAATTCTTAAACTAGATTATTAAAAATATATGAAATATGCTAATATTCAGTTTTAGTAAAACCATATTAATTTTATAATGCAAAACAAAAATAATACACATATAGATAATAGTTTTATGTTATGAGTTAAAGGCAAAGTATATGATTACTATTGGGAGTACATAGAGGTAAAGAATCAAGTAGACGATCAACCTAGATCGACTCAGTATAAGAATAAGGGTATAGAGGGATGGAGGTAGGAGGAGTTTGATTTTACATAGATTTTAACTGATATTTTAACGAGAGGTATAGGTATAATAGAATTGGACAAAATTTGACAAAAGAATTAATAGGTTTTATATAAAGAAAACGAAAACAAAAATAAATAAAAATTGGTCGAAAAATAAAGTTCGAAAATAAAGTTCGAAAAAGAAAAGTAAAAATAAAAAAAAAAAAAAAAAAAAAAAAAAAAATTTAAAAACAAAGTTTAAATGAAAAAAAAAAAAAAAAATAAAAAAAAAAAAAAAAAAAAAAAAAAAAAAAAAAAAAAAAAAAAAAAAAAAAAAAAAAAAAAAAATTAAAAAAAAAGAAAATGAGTTTAAAATGAATAAACTAAAACTTAGCTTAAAATAAGTCCACTCTGAGAAAAGTGAGAGAGAAAATATAATGTCTGCAAATGTAATAGCGCGGGAATATAAGAAGTAGGATTGATGGCCTGAGATTAACACAAGAGATTAAATCTACTATATACAAGTATTAGTAGTAGGGGTCGTAGCAGTGGTAGTAGTAGAAGTAGTATAAAGTAGAAAATAAGGTTTTGAATGTAATTATATTCAGATATATTTTTTCTGTTTAAATTAAAAACTTATTAATAAATTTAATTAAAATAACCAGACACATTAATATTCAATAATTATGTAAAAGTTTCTAGTAAAAATAAAAACTTTAAAAAGAAAGAGTCACGAAAACAATTTCAATCGGATAATATATGAGAATACATAAATTAATACGATGCATATCTCAGTTAAAAATTTTATAAAATAGAAATGATAGAATAGATGTACATTTGCACTCTAAATATTGTCATGGATTGTCAAATCTTAGCAAAGAAAGAGAGATTCATAGAATTCAAAGTAGTGTCAGAGACCTGCTCATGACCGAATCTAGAGAGACCACTGCTGAAACGAGGAGATTAGGGATACAAGCTAGGAGCAGTTAATGTTGTAGTCACGGGAGTTTGCTCTGCATGGATTCGCCGTGTGTATTAAAACTCGGGTTTACTATACGTCTCGCGTAATAAGAAGGATTAGTCTTGGCAAGGTCTCCACCTATCGGTGCCGGTAGGAAACCCTCCTGGTGGGACTCAGCTGGGCCACGCCTATATAAACTTCTGGTGTCGTAGGAGCTACTTGCCTTTCAATGGCTTCTTTCTTCTTACTTCTTCCATCGTGGGATTAACTATTCACTCTGTTCTCTCTGTCATGTCCTCTATGTGCATTCTCTTTCAGTAGAGAACAGGTGATTCACCCACAATAGGCACACGCGTTTGGGCGAGTAGTCACGAGAGACTCCTTACTCTCAGTATATTGGTTACGTGATCATCTGTATATATCGTTATGTTTCGAGATTTTAACTATGTTCAATATTATAATTATTTAGATGTAGAAGATAAACATGGGACTTTACGGATGATGCATGAGGTCCTTATAAGTCATACGGGGTGTACTTTTTTTGTATTTTGAACTTTTCTGAGAAACCATATATAGCTCATGACTACGCGTTATAGTTTGGAATTGGGTTGGGGGGGTGCCCCCTCTCCGCACTGCCAACTCCGACTGCTCACTCATGACTGCGCAGCACTCCTTCTCCAACTCTTTCCTTCTCTGCTCCTCCTTCTCCATCCTTCCTCCTTTTTTCTCCATCTTCATCTTTCTTCTATCTTCCTCTGTTTGCTATTCCATGCAGTTCTTCTTTTTCAAGAAAGGGACCTCACCCCTTCCGGGGGGTCCCTGGAACCAGCCGAAACCGAATCCTCGAATCAGAATCCTTGCTCCAACTCCTCGAATCCTCTACGCCAGCCTTCCAATATGATTCACGCACTCATATACTATTTTACAAGGAATCAAAATTGTTCTTAATTTTTTAGGGGCTTGCCTCCACCTACCCCTTATAAGAGGGGTGAGAGAGATGTGGTGGACGTCTGTGGGTTGATTGAAGATATGTATATCGGCTCTGGGCGGTGCCGGTGTGTCAGTATATTATCTCGAGAAATATATTTTGATTCATTTTATTAGAATTTTATTTGTTATATATATAATTAACCCTAATAAATTAATGCATTTTTTTAATTCAAGATAACTGAGAGCTTATTTTCCTTTAAATTTATTAATTTTTTTTTTTAATTAGTATTATTATCTTATCGATATTAAAATTGTTGGATTTTTTTCGTCGAATAAAAATGGTCTATTGTTTTTGGTATGTCTTGGAGATTTATCGTCTACTGTATTTAATTTACTATTAATTACGGTTCTACCGAGCGAAGATGAGGCCCAATACGCGGAAGTCGTTTTTTTTTACTTTCGTTTTACTCTGGGACCCTCCACATGTATTTAACCATCTATTAGACTAACATGGATATAATCAGAAGCCTGAATTTTAATATCAGGTATTATTCCAATTTCGATCTCAACATTTTTTAGATTGTAAAGCGGGGCGCTATATTCAAGCCTTATAGCTACGTAGTATAAAAGTATAACGATTATTAGTTATACCTTCGATTTAGGAGGTAATAGTTTATACTGATTACAACGATATATAATATATCGATTTGTGAATCATCAAAATGATCTAACCGATTCATTATTAAAACCTTCTCCTATAAGTAATAATCACCAAAAAACTCACCTCACTACGCCTTTGGGTAGGGCTCCGCCACTCACTCTTTATTGGTAGGTTAATACACCCTTGAGTTCAGGGTTATCAAATAACCTATTCTGTAAATATCCAGAGTCTACCATGACCTATATAAATAATTCGAGTTTCACACCATTGACCTTAAAATACAGTAAGGTTTCTGAACGTATCAATACGTCATAGACAAATTCATCGAAGCTGAAATGATGGTTAATTTCTCTCCCCCAATTTCAGCCCAAATAGACTTGCGCCGGGACATGGGAATTGGAATTCTCCAAAACACTTTGCACCGGAAAACGTGGTTTTCGAGTCTTTCACGCACTTCGAAACGTGCTCCTGGGATGGAAGATAATAGGGTGAATACAAAATCGCTCGAAAAGTACCTACACAGGGGCTCTCGGGGACCTCTTTGACCTGAATTATGGACAAGACGCTCTACATTAACAATAATGTACCACTAATAAAGTCTGCGGGCACAAACAAATAGATAGCGTTCAAGGCCTCACAGAAAAAGAGATCAACCGTGGTAGGAAGAGCTATGGCACGCGCAAACTAGGGTGTGCGATACGTGGAGGACCGCTCGCCATACTATGTTTGCAATGTCTGTCAATGCGCGTTAATGTGCCCGGTAGGGCTTTCCTTAAACTACACTCAATGGCGCTATACAGGTGGGCCATAAATCCATATCTTAACCCTCACTCACTCATACAACTCCAGACTTTCAACTCATATTATGCTCACATACCTATTATTTCTTATGTAATATTCATCAATATTCAAAATTCACATTATTTTCCTTCAGGCATTCCTTCACTGACTCAATCACTTTTTCTTCGGTCGATTTCGCAGGCAACTCACCACTTATATCCACTAGCCAACCAACTATCATCGCATCCTTTCCACATGACGACACTATCTCAAATGTATTTCATGTTATTCTCTCATATACTTCTTTCTTCGCACACCACATAACTCCTTAATGCTTTTCATATTCTCATTTTATGCATTTTTCTCACACGCTCACACGCCCCTAAGATTGGGTCCATCAGAACACGTGTACTTTCATCTATACGCTCTTGGTTCCAGAACCATAGTTTCACTACTATACATTTAGCACAGGTAACAACACACCCTCATGTAAGACTCTAGCGCACTCAGACTTAGTCCTTTTACATCCACCAAGGATTTTAATTTGCAGCAACGCTTACTGACTATAAATCTCTACACTGATAAACTTTACGCTTAATACTACTAATACTCTGCATATATCCATATATCTAATTTTTCAATTATCATAATATACATAATTACTACAATGCCTAAAATATATATATATTAATAATATTAAACTCGGAGATTACATGTTTCCATAGTTGCTATGGTCAACATCTACTTAGGATCACTATAACTGTTCCTCTAACCCGACGAGGGCAACAGGAGCTTCCTCGTCGCATCATAACAACATCACATTTTATCACATAGTGTACATTCATCTACTTGTATACACTTTTTAACATTATTCGAACGCTCCCTCGTTTTTACACACCGTGTCTGATAAACTGAACACAAACAAAAATCATCTATCATACAAAACTACACCATAGCTAACAGTCGTAAACACGGAAGTATCAAATTATTATATTGGCCATACATCTACCCTGGAAAACTCAGTCCTTAGTTAACAGAGATTCAGCAAAAATATAACAATTAAAAGAATTAAAATCAAGGGTATACGCACCGATGGCAGGAGTCGGGGTCTCTCGGCCTTCCGGGGTAACTACGGTAGGACTATTTCCCGCCCTCCGGGGAGGGGCTCGGAACCCCCGCTCCTTTGGTATTTGGGTGGGTCGCGGGGGTTCCCTCCGCCCCTCCCTCCATCGGGGTATGGAAAACGTCCCCAACACTCGTGATATCACTCGTGCCGCAATGCTAGCCCCCTAACATTGCCATGTATATATATACTTTACAAATATAATTATATATAATATATATTTTAACTCCTAAGAACAGGTTAAAATAAAAAAAAAAAAAAAAAAAAATTCATTATTCGACACCCTAGAACATGTTATTTGATAGGTACGTTTTTTTTTCCATTTGCATTTATGATGCTATAATAGCCTCCGATAAGTAAATGCTAATTGATAATATACCAGTTTTTTAGCACGAATTCGGGCTTAAAATCGATACCCGATGGTATTTACAAAAATTTTGATCAAGCTGTTCTAATTGAGATATGCAACGTGGTTATTTGGAATAAACCATAAAATAATAATAATAAAAAATAATCAAATATTTTTACATCCATATATACTAAAATATATATGTATATCAACTATTGTGTATGGAGTTTATCGTAATTTGGAAAGAAATTAATTTAAATGACTCACTAATTTCATGAAATGAATAATATAATTTCATCAAATCAACGACACTACTACGCTCACCGTCCAGAATCTTATTAGTGTGATTTTCACTAGATTTTTTCCGTCGTAGTCATTTTCCTAGAAATTGCGGTAAAGACCTCAACGAGAAAGAGCAACCTAACACGCACACTTTAGGGGAAATTGCTTCAAACGTTTCGTTAGCCCCAGCTAGCGGAGGATATATATCATCGATATAGAAACGATTAAGTTGGTTTTTGGTAGGAGGGGGTATGAATGAGAACGACATGTTAGTGAGAGATTTTACGTAAATCTCTTAACGGAGTGGTTATTAAGAGATATGAGGCTTTCCCTGATTCCGAAAGAGAGATTTAAGTTATTGCAAATTAAAACCGAAAAGGTATAATAAACTGCTAATAAATAACGCTTTTAACGCCCATTAAAAATGGCTGAAGTTTCATGGGCGCATATGGGATTAAAGGCTATCCGGAGAATCGTTAGACAGTTCTGATAGATTTCGCTCATGATTTGGCTGAGGAGATATATATAGGCAGGTTGTAATGTCATGGACTAGTAGAAAGAGCTCAGGATATAATAAAGTTAGATAAAGAAAACTATGGTTGCTCCACATTATCCGACGCGCCCAGGAGTATGCCAGGCTCATTGTATTAGAATATAGTATATAGAGAAGATGCTAGGCTCATATAATATAACTGTATATGTGTTAGCTGCTCAGATGGAAGATACAGTGATAATGCTATCATTCACAATATAGATGCTCTATACGGGAGTATCGAACTGATTTATATAAAGTGCTCACGGTCGTGAACTCGTGAGCAGTGCGTATAGCTTGAGAGTATATGAGCTCTGTATAATATCTAGGCATAATAGGTCATGTAGTGTATTTAAGTACTATAATATATAATATATATGATCTATATATATATATATATAATATATTTATATTATATATATTAGTATATATACTATATATATATATAGTATATATATATATACATGGAGATGAGTGATTCAATGGGATACGGCTCTCACGCGGTGTGCACTCGCTGTTGTCACGGCGATGTGCACGGTGTTCAAGGAGCTTGAAGATGTCTAAGAGAGATAAGGGAGACGCACGAGGTGAGGCGTGTACATACTATTTTAACTGCTAGCTTCGTCCGTCAGCTCAGACGTATTACTATAGGTACTGATGTCGACGATTTGGTTCTGAGGCGTGCTTTGCCTGCTAGGTAGAGATTCTCAGACGCTCGCCGAAAACTTCCGGCTCGCACGATAGGCCTGGCAAGTGCGCAGCGGATTTAGCCCGTTATGGCCGTGATACCCAAGGGACCTTTCTCGGATGGGTCCCACTGACAAGGCATCGTGAGACTTTCCTGGGAGGACGTTATATATCATATATAGTATATATATATGATATACGTATAATGCTATATTGAATATAGGGATTGAAGTAGTAGTTGAAACAGTATACAGTTAAAGACTTGGATGTCTACTACGTGTGGGTGAATATATCGCTTGTGCCGTATAGATAAGTGTATATTATACGGTGTGCTCAGAGGACACATCTTGTTAAGTAGACTCACTCACTTTATGATATACTACTTTATGTCGATATTTACGCACGCTGGATCGGCTCGGTTGATATTGATCTCAGTATATCGAGTACAATGGACGGAGATAGTTGGATAAGTAATTAGTATAGCTCAATCGACGGGCTATTTGACGATCGACTCACTCGTTCATGCTTGGTATTCATATTATATATATATAAGCTGTAGTAGAGTATGTGTGAGTGATGTTACACGATATATTATATAGTATATATATAATATAAATATATATATATATATGTATATGATATATAATATTTATATATCTATATTATATATATATATATATATATATATATATATATTATATTATAATATTTATATTTTAAGTATATATATATATATATAGTATTATAATATATAGTATATATATATATATATATATATATATAATATATATATATTTATATATATATATATATATATATATATATATTACTGTAAGTATATATATATATATATATATATAATATATATATTATAGAGAGAGAGAGGAGGAGGGAGAGGAGAGAGGAGGAGAGAGGAGAGAGGAGAACACGAGTAGTATAAAGAAGTTAGCTGGAAGGTACGCGCAACTAATTTATAGTATATATATAGATACTATATATATTTAATCTTATATATATATATAGTATTCGATATATATATAGTATATATATTATATGAGTATATATATCTATGATATAATAGTATATATATATATGATAGTAGAACTAGTATATAGTAGGGTGTGTAGCGTAAAGATGATATAATATATATATATAGTCTAATACTCATATATAAATATATTATATATTATATCTGCATTTATGACTATTATATAGTAGATAGGTAGGTATATTAGTGATTATAATAAGTTATATAGGGGGTGGCTACTCGTATCGTCGGGGTGGGTGGTCATACATAAGGTTAATGTGAAGTGTCCGCCTGATATATATTATATAGTATATATATATATATATAATTATATATATACTATATATATATCTAATATAAAAATAATAATAATAATAATAATAATAATAATAATAATAATAATAATAATAATAATAATAATAATAATAATAATAATAATAATAATAATAATAAAATTTTAGTCTTAAATTTTTTCTCAATAAATACTATACTTCATAGTAATACCAAAAAAAATTTCCCTTTTGCTTTCCTTAATTTATTTTTATTTTCATTTAATTTCCATTAAATTTGAAAACTGGATTTGTTTTAGAAAAAATGTGCTATGAATAAAATGTTAATTAAAGAAACAAGATAGTTATGGTTGTGATTTTGAGTTATTCTTTTCTTAACCAGAGTCATATTTTATCCCGATGTTCTTGGATAAAATATGTCCTTGCTCCTTTAACAACATTTTGTTTTTTGTTTTTTTCCATACTTTCGCAAAATTTGTGGTTCACTTGAAATTATAGCTATAATTAGCTCTGAAGCAGAAATAGCATTCTCAGCTTTGAAGCAGAAAGAGAATTCTCAGCTTTGAAGCAGGAAGAACATTCTCAGCTTTGAAGCAGAAAGAAAATTCTCAGCTTAGAAGCAGAAAGAACATTCTTAGCTTTGAAGCAGAAAGAACATTCTCAGCTTTGATGCAGAAAGAGAATTCTCAGCTTTTAAGCTGAAAGAGAATTCTCAGCTTTGAAGCAGAAAGAGAATTCTCAGCTTTGAAGCATTAAGAACATTCTCAGCTTTGAAGCAGAAAAAGAATTCTCAGCTTTGAAGCAGAAAGAACATTCTCAGCTTTGAAGAAGAAAGAGAATTCTCAGCTTTGAAGCAGAAAGAGAATTCTCAGCTTTGAAGCAGAAAGAACATTCTCAGCTTTGAAGCAGAAAGAACATTCTCAGCTTTGAAGCAGAAAGAGAATTCTCAGCTTTGAAGCAGAAAGAGAATTCTCAGCTTTGAAGCAGAAAGAACATTCTCAGCTTTGAAGCAGAAAGAACATTCTCAGCTTTGAAGCAGAAAGAGAATTCTGATCTGCATGATTCTTTTTGAACAAGTTAACACTCAACTGAATGATACGAGTTTAAATTATTTTCTTTTTACTTTCACATTAGAAAGCAAATTAGGATTTTAATGCAGAAAGTATTCGAAATTTAAATTTTTAAAGGAATAAGGTTTGAATTTTTACAAGCAATATTAATTTTCACATGGAAATTATTATATTTGTTTCAGTTAATTGTAGTTAATAGAACGTGAAAATTCTTTTAGTTGATTAGGCTTGAGAATGAGCGCTGCTTTATTACACAATCGGTGTGTTTGTTTTTATCGCAAAAGAGAGAGAGAGAGAGAGAGAGAGAGAGAGAGAGAGAGAGAGAGAGAGAGAGAGAGAGAGAGAGAGAGAGAGAGAAGGAGAGAGAGAGTGAGGAGTGAGGAGAGAGAGAGAGAGAGAGAGAGAGAAAAAAAAAAAAAATTTCCGCTGATTCCGCTGAATCAGACGAAATGTTTTGAAGATATACATCAACAAGGCGTACTATCATTCGTTTCGCTGTTGATAACGGGAGAGGTCTGTTTAGTTAACCTTTCTACGCTGGCTCATGAACTTTACTGAATGTAGCTTCAGTAATAATCCAATCAATGGTGTTTGTTTCTTCTCACTTAGTCTATAAGTTAAGGTTTCCACAACTTCGTTTGCTAAATCAGAATTTTGCTCAGTAAATTCTTGAATGATAAAAGAAAATAACGTTGAGCACTTAGAAGATTTGCATCAAGACTAAAAAGTTTTCTTTTATTCAATTTTGGCAGGTTTTAAAGCTCGCTCAATATTCACGCAAATTGTGACATAGTCTGCTTCTTATATGTAATTATTTATTTGGTAAATATCTAGATTTGGATCAGTGTATATTTTCTGAAAAAAAATTTTAAGTTCAAAAAAATTTCTAAGTTCAGAAAAGTTAAGTTAAGTTTTTTAAGAAAATTCTTTAGTGGCAAGCTTCTGGAATTATACCAAAAGCTTGCCACTAAACAATGTTCCTAATAAACTTAACTTTTCTGAACTTAGAAATTTTTTTGAACTTAAAAATTTTTTTCAGAAAATATACATACACTGATTCAAATATAGAATAATACCATTTATTTATTGTCAATTAATACTTTTGATAATTTTGATTTTAGCTCAAAGAACCGTTCTATAAAAATATCAAGTTATTCAGTCAAATATTAGAATATAGAATCAATTCTCAAACTCTGAAGAGGTATTTATTTATCAACAGGGGAGACCTTGCGAAACAGTGTCAAACTATATTAATGATGTTGGCTAAATGCAAACTATACTGAAGACGCATAATGTTTCTGCCTTTTGACTTG
The DNA here is from genome assembly GCA_015478945.1 of Trachelipus rathkii. Classification (NCBI taxonomy): domain Eukaryota; kingdom Metazoa; phylum Arthropoda; class Malacostraca; order Isopoda; family Trachelipodidae; genus Trachelipus; species Trachelipus rathkii. The sequence goes on from JABUQX010086432.1 coordinate 56,848, forward strand.
GTGCATCACTCTTCTAACATATATATATATATATATATATATATATATATATATATATATAATATATATATATATATATTATAAATATATATATATATATATAATATATTATATATTAATATATATATATAATAATATATATTATATATATATTTATATATATATATAATATATATATATATATATATATATATATACTATATTATAATATATATAATATATGTATATATAATATATATAATTAAAAAGAATATATAATATTATATATATATATATATATATATATATATATATATATATATATATATTATAATATATATATATATATTTATATGTTAATATATATATATAATATATATAAATATATAATAGTATAATATATATATAATATATATATATATATATATATATATATATATATATATATATATATATATATATATATATATATATATATATATATATATATATATATATATATTAATTATATATATATATAGTAATATATAATATATAAATAAATATAATATATAATATATATATTAATATATAATTGAAACTTGTGAGATTGGATTTAAATGGTAAAAAATATATCACTTTTACTAATGTTACGACTGAAACTTTAACAGAGAATAGCAATCATTAAAAATATTTGAAGCATTGTGTACTGGAATTATCTGAAAACAATTAAAACCATTTCAAAAATCATTTTAAACAATAATTAAAAATAAAATAAATTATTCCATTTATAAGATTATAAGGAATAAAATAATTTTAAGTATCAACACCAGTTACTAAAATGACATAATTATAGATAATATTTAAGAAATTTTCGCAAAGGAAGTAAAAAAAAATCGGAACAAAATTAAAATTTGTTAAAAGTTAATATTTTTGTAATATTGTAAGTGTTCCTTCCACTGGTGTGTTTGCAGCTCCCTTTCGTCAACCGTCTTGCAAAGATATAGCATGCTATATTTGATATTTGGTCGGGATTATTTCTGTACAGTTTTCTCATAGGAAAATTGGCTTTACGATATTTTGAATTTCCTGTAAATTTAAAATAAAAAAAATTAAAATAATTATATTGAACTTTGAAAATAACTGGTTAGTTAATAAACTTTCGTTGCAAACTTTTCACAAAGAATAATATTTTCGTTTAATGTTTATTAGTAATATTTATTACCTAAGAAAAAAGAACCACAAAAAAATAAATTTTAAAAATTAAGTAGAGTGTGCGCCAAAATATTTAATACTGAAATGAAAAAATGAACAAAATTGCCTAATTGCCACTTATGTCCTATAAACAGTCTACGAACGGACATATCGCTGTCATTCGGTGTCAAGGCCGTATATATATATATATAATATATATATAATATATATATAATAATATATATATATAAATAATATATATATATATATATATATAATATATATATAAATATATATATATATAATATATAATATATCATATATAGACTGAACAGTTTACGAACGGACATATCGCTGGATTTCAAGGCCGTTCTTCGTAGACTTCGTCGGGGGGATTGCAACACCTGCTAGACAACACATCGGCGATTCTCATTTGCCAAAAATTTACTGGTCGAAAAGATCTCCACTTCTATTGACACAGTACTCTACCAGAAGGCGAAATTTAGTAATAATAGACAACATAGCTGTGTTACTTTGTGCCGTTCTATTAAATCTTTTGGAATTGCTCTACTTAAATTTTCATACTCTGTCCTCCATCAAGATAAACTCCGTATGAGCGGATATAATACTCAATTATGAAAACCTTTTCCTCCCTAGAGAGACATATTTCCAACAACATTGGTATATAAACAACAGCTTCCCTTTCACAACTGGGAACACGTGGAACGCGTTCGCTGAATGTTATGTCCGTCGACAAACGCGAATGCTCATACGAAAAGGGTGACTTTTAGTATTATATATTTTGCGTATACTGGAGAATTTAATTAATATTTAAAAAGGATACGTATACATAAACAAAAATAAGTAAATTAAAAATTAATTTTGAAATAGTTATCTTTAAAAGGAAAAAACATGTGTAATTACTTGTATCATCTTCCCACATAAACTTATTGTTATCCAATACTTTGTAATAATAAGCGTAGGAAGAATATCCTTCAGCTTGAAACTTTGCAATGTTGAACCAAATATCTTCTTCTTCTTTATTCCTGGGAAAGAAAAATCTTCCTCCTTTTTTAACACAGTCTGCTATACCGTTTCTGAAAGTCATACCATCACCAGCAAAAAAGTATTTTGTTCCAAATTTTTTTTTAAAATTCAATGTCGTGTCCTTTCCAATTTAAATAAAACAATATATATATATATATATATATATATATATATATATATATATATATATATATATATATATATATATATATATATATATATATATATATATATTGTTTATATATATATAAAAATATATATATATATATATATATATATATATATATATATATATATATATATATATATATATATATATATAATAGAAATATAAATGTATATATAATAGAAGAATATATATATTATATTATCTCAAACGTTATATATATATATATATATATATATATATATATATATATATATATATATATATATATTAGAAGAAATATGGTTGTTATCAATGTCTCAAACACTCAATATATATATATATATATATATATTAATATATATATGATGAACCCTTTAAACCTGAAGCAGGCATCATTCACTAAAAATTAGTTCTCACTAAGATGCCAAAATAGATACAAAAGTAGCAAACGTATCAAAAGTATCAAAAGAGAAAGCATTACAAAAGTAACAAAAGTATCAAAATAGATAACATCAAAAAAGTATCCAAAACGTTTCCAGGGAAAGACCTTTCGTAGCATTTCGTCTTATAGATCTGAAAGAAAGAAATCAGTAAACAGAGATATAAGAAGGTGAATGTAGAATCTACATATATAGGGTGATGACAAAGGCTTTACTTCCGACATACACTGAGTCATGGCTTTCCATTTTGAAAACAGGAAACAGAGATATAAGCTGCGTTTCCAGAAGCCTGAGTGCAGCCCGTGTGCAAAATCGACTCGGAAACTCTTCGAATTGAAAAAAAATTACATTAACCATTCAGAAAACAGGAAATTTGAGTACCTGGAAACGACCGAGCGCGCCCGTCGGATCAGCTGACAATTAAAAACAATACTCTTATACTTGTATGTATCTATTTTAGGAAATGATACGATATATTAGTATCCTTAATATAAAAGTTAACTAAAATATTAAAAAATTTTGGCAAGCCATTTCCGACACATGTTTTGTAAAAAGATTTGCTTGTAAACAAAGTATTCCGCAGACCGCCCGTTTATTAATTCCCGAAATTGAGGATTTAACAACGGGCGCATGACTGTGACGTTTACGTGACGTAGAAGTGCGCAAACGGGTTCTGGAAACGATGCATGTGCGCCTGTGTACCAGCCCGGGCTGCAGTCGGGCTTCTGGAAACGCAGCTATAAGAAGGCGATTATAGAACCTATAAAGGGGAATGACAAAGGCTTTACTTCCGACATACTCTGGGTCATGGGCTTTCCATTTTCACATTAATTTACTTAACAGTTACTTTGCTTTTTTTCTTCAAATTTCCTCAGTAACCTTTCCACTAACAGACTTGATCTAACCCAGCCTCACATATTTGGGGTCTCCGAGCCTTACATATTTGGAGTCCCCGAGCCTTATATATTTGGGTTCCAACATTAAATCT